>JARPMJ010006662.1:0-50439 GCA_033366665.1 Phoxinus dragarum
TCAAGTCTGTGCGAGAGCTCCAATGTGAAGAGAAGGTTGGCTAGTTTACTCCGTGCATAAGCGAAAGCTTTATCGTAGCTCTGCTCGCTGTTCAGGTCATCAAAGTTTATTTCGCCGTACTTGTAGAGTTTGGAAGACACCACAATGATGCGACTAGGAGCGGAACGTTTCAGGAGGTCCAACAGGAGGTTCGTGAGCAGGAAGTGACCTAGATGATTGACAGCAAACTGCATCTCGAACCCATCTTCTGATTTGGTGTAAGGACACTGGTAGATTCCAGCATTGTTGATCAGGATGTCAATTCTTGACTCTTCCTGTTTGAGATACACAACAGATATGCCAAATTGTTAATGTATGCAGTATTTCAGAATACAAGAATGACAAGACAAAATAATCACAACTCTAGCAATCGCTAAAACTTTATTATACTCTATTTGAATTACCATTCTCTCCTTTCTTTGCCTATTTTTGTTTATGCAAAAGATTTTAAAACAAATGGACCATAGATAAAACAGAAATACACAATTAAATATTTACATTGAGCATAAACTGAAGTGGGCCATTACTCAGAGGAAGAACATTAAGCCCTAGTATATATGCCATAACAAATATATTGAGTGGACCGGGCTAGTTAAAATTGAAGTTGTAACAAGTCCATTTATTTTACATAAATGTGTTTTTTCTAGTAATGGTTTTGTACATTAGACTTTCAAAAAATAAATAAACACATTAAGAAATTATTCACTATGCCCGGTCTTCAATTTATATTTATTTTGATAGACAAAGTTGCAAAGGCATTTCCCCCCCCAAGATTCACATTTGAAATGCGTTTCATGCGCGCGCACGCCGCGCGGTCACGTGCACTTCCCAAACTTCTCGAGCATGCTACAGACCGTTCACATTAAAAAACGCATGACGCTTGCAGTCCCTTTGTCGGTATAGTGCACCAGTTTCTTGTCGAAAACAATTCAGTCGTACCATGTTATGCGTGCCTTATATGTATATTTACTACACAAGAGTAACAAAACACTGTGCTTGGTTTGGTACAGTAGCCTACCTTGATTATCTCTTCGCAAAAAATACGGACCGATTTAAGCGACGCCAGGTCCATGAGTTTTATCACTAGTTCCCCTTGCTCTGGTCCGGCCTCCTGCTTGATCTCCTGGGCTGCTTTCTCTGCCCGTTCTCGGTTTCTACATGCCATGATCACCCGGCCCTGACGTCGCAGCAGCTCCGCAGCCGTGGCTTTTCCAATGCCACTGTTTGCCCCGGTCACGATAATAGTTTTGCCGCGCAGCATATCGATGACTTCATCAAAATGTTAATAATAGGTAATATCTGCTTCACCGCTGATCCTTCTGGGGCCATCAACAACGTCCAGTTCACGAACAGGTTTGTAGGCGTAAACAATCACGCATGTGGGAAGCAACCGGAATGTTATTGAACTACATTACCCAGAAGTCGTAGCGGGTTCAAACGCAATGCATGTGTATTGCTTTATTTTTTTATTTAGTAGCAATAACCACATGCATTCCTACACAGATGAACATGGCTTAGAGTTTAAGATTATACGTAAATATTATCATTACTTCTTCTCTTCAAATACATTCATACTATATTCTATATTCAAATATACGGAAGAGGATTAGGGCCAGGCAATAATAAAAAAATAAAACCATCTCGAGATTAAAGTCATTATAATGCGAGATTAAACTCGTTAAATTTCGAGAAAAAAGGTCGAAATACAATCTTGAGAATAAACTCATTAAATATCGAGAATAAAGTCGTTGTGTTGCGAGAAAAAACCTCGTTAAATTTCGAGAAAAAAGTCGAAATACAATCTTGAGAATAAACTCATTAAATATCGAGAATAAAGTCATTGTGTTTCGAGAAAAAAACTTGTTAAATTTCGAGAAAAAAAGTTGAAATACAATGTCCGAGAATAAACTCATTAAATATCGAGAATAAAGTCGTTGTGTTGCGAGAAAAAACTCGTTAAATTTCGAGAAAAAAAGTCGAAATACAATCTTGAGAATAACGCATTCGATCAGTGTTCATTGCATACTGATATCAACCTCATCGAGGTTTCGTGGTTTCCCAGGATACCATAAAACGCATTATTAATCGTTGTTGGTTGTGTACGCCTCCATCCACAGAATGTAACGACTGTAACCATATACAGCTAATAGCAATGCTGTACGGTTTTAATTTATCATAGCTGTCCATATGCCCAGTGCATTTGGGCCAGCGCAAGTGGCGTCTTCTCAAGCGTCTCCTTCGTCGTAATTCCACACCTTGAGCATCAACAAATAATGTGTCTTATGGTATCCTGGGAAACCACGAAACCTCGATGAATTTCATGTTGGACAAAAGTGAGTACATCGCGCAAATTGGACTGATTTTTTCTTTTAAAAACACCTAGCCGACCTAGACCATGTTCTATTCTTTGTTACTGCAAGAAAGTCAAAAATATAGATTACTAAGTGATCTAACTCTGCCATGTCCTCTATCAGTAGGGAGTTTATTCTCACAATTACTTCGACTTTTTTTCTCGAAATTTAACGAGTTTTTTTCTAGAAACACAACGACTTTATTCTCGATATTTAATGAGTTTGTTCTCGACATTGTATTTCGACTTTTTTCTCGAAATTTAACGAGTTTTTTTCTCGAAACACAACGACTTTATTCTCGATATTTAATGAGTTTATTCTCAAGATTGTATTTCGACTTTTTTCTCGAAATTTAACGAGTTTTTTCTCGCAACACAACGACTTTATTCTCGATATTTAATGAGTTTATTCTCAAGATTGTATTTCGACTTTTTTCTCGAAATTTAACGAGTTTAATCTCGCATTATAATGACTTTAATCTCGAGATGGTTTTATTTTTTTATTATTGCCTGGCCCTAATCCTCTTCCGTACAAATACAATCTAGCAAATAAAAAATAATCTTACATTTTTTCCCAAAATCTTTTTCTATGAAATTCCCAAACAATTGTTTCCCCAATAATTCTTCAAAAGGAATTTGTACAATTCCTCCTACTACTAACTACTATTTATTTTCATTAACATTAATAGACATGAAGGTAAGGTATAGCCTTTATTAAAATAACAGTTATATTATGTTTAAAGAGAGAATGACCACTTGTGGGAAATTTATTAAAACGTTTGTCTAATTGGTCAAGTATGTAAACTCACATCTTTGTGGGCTCTATCTATATCTGGCCTCTATCTAGGCCTAGAAATCCATGTTTTAGAACTACAAACTGAACAGCTTTATTTAGGCACAAAACATCAACCACAAACCACATAAGATCACTCATTTAATATATCATCATAATGAATAAATCCAGCATTTATAACAGTGATCATCAACACACTTTTTTGTTTTGTGGAAAATTAAATATAGACATTTACACTTTATGGTAAACACAAAGGGGTAATATATTCTAAATACAATATATCAACTGTTTCTCCACATGCTTGTCCTCATTTCATCATTTACTCAGGGCACAGTTTGTGTATTATTGTGGCAAGGTATGTCAGGAACACTGGTGGCAGGCCACACACTGATAGGGAGGGAAAGTACCTGAGGATCGAAATGCAACATCTAAAATAATGTAGATAAAACTGTTAAATTTACATTGGATAATAAAATATCACACTATAAATCAAATACAGTTGCAATATGTTCCCTGAGGTATATACATATTCAATATTAAACTCTTGATTAAACATAATATAAAATTGGAATGATCAAGGCATAATGGCTGGTAAACACTTCTAATTGCACATTATTCTCTCAAAAGAAAGGGCTGAAGTTTGAAGTTTAACCTTACAGTGCTGTCAGATTAGTACAGTACGTAATATGTAGGTCATTTTGAGCACAGACACAGTAGCTTCTTTGTATTTATATTTCCAGCAATCCATTTAACTTAAACCATCTGTACAGATCAAGGTTCAAAATATTCTCAGGAGCAACCAAAAATAAATAAATAAAATTAACTTGAGGGACCTAAAGAGATGGGATTTTTGATAATCATCAAATCATAATTTTTTTTCCTCTGCACCACTTGTTTCTATCCGTTTCCCCTTATTATATTTCTGTCCAATTCCATAGGGCACATGAGCAGCGATCGTCCCGAGCTCCTGGGCACCCTCGATGTGAAACATCTGATCATCAAAGAAGATGTGTGGCCTGATCTTATGAAGGAGAGGCCCCTTAGGAGCCCCAGCCAAAAAGAGGGCCTCGTCTACCTCCAACCCCCAGCTCCGTAGGGTCTTCAGCACGCGGGCCCCAGCGCTGGCAGCACTTCGAGCTGTGACCAAGTAAGTGCGAATTGGGCAGTTGATTCTTTGGTCTTTTGCATAGAACTTGCGCTGGAGTTTCCCCAATGCTTCCAGGAAACATTTTAGGGGACCCTAGGAGACAAATCAAGGATGAAAAGGACTTTGCACCAAACATGAGGGAAAGCATGCACCAAACATGACAAGATGGATACAATGTTAGAATCAGAATGAATAATGAACATTAGTAGTCAACCAGTCTTAGTTTACCTGAGCAAGAGGCTTGTTCTCAAACTCTTTCTCATGCTTAAAAAATGTGTCCAATCCGTGTTCCTTCACGATAATCTCAGACTCGTCAGAAAACAAAACAGCATCCCCGTCGAAGGCTACACGTAGCTGCGTGTCACTGAGCTCGTTCTCACTGTCACAGGTGAACATTGTGGCAGCGGCGATTCCTGTAGAAATGGCCATTTAAAACAAATTTAGCTTCATGTTCAGCTCATTAGGGGCCAAGCCCCGAAGGGGCTGAGGCACCTATTGTATCCGTTAGTTTTCTTATTATTATTCTTCTTCCTCCTCTGTAAGTCTATGGCAGCCCTATGAACCGTAAGTAGGAAAATGATGAAATTTGGTACACTTGTAGTGATGGTAATGAATAGTAATTGGACCAATTTTTGAGACTCTAATTCCAACTCTATAGCGCCACCACCAGTTCAAAAATTGAACATTTAAATAGTTTTAACTTTTGAACCCTTTGATCTAGAAAAATGAATCTTAGTACACCTGAATCCACTCATTATGGTGATTGCAATCAATATCGTACATTAAGCCTCCGCCCATTACAGTAGTGGCCATTTTTAAAAGTACAGTGTTAAGTTTTTTTGTTACTCATCATTCAAACTTTGTTCAATTCTTACGAAAATTAGCTCAGATGATCTTTGGACTGAACCGCACAGTAATGACTGAACAGATTTGTTTTATTCATTTTTGATCAAAAGTTATGGTGTTGCAAACTTAACAAGGTCGACCCAGTATTGGTTCAGAGGCTCTATCTTGGCCAAAGTTTGATCAATCAAAACAGAAATTTGTACGATTCATCGCAACCATGATCTCAGGGTCCATGCCAAATTTGATAACAGCGCCACCTACAGGTCATGAGATATGGAAAATTGATATTTTGGCCAATAACTTTTGTACAGTTTGTCAGAAAGTCATAAACGTGGCATCTATGGATTTCTTGGGTCATGCCGAATCCGAGGATACCAATTTGGTCAGGGTGGGAGGTACCACGTGTCCGCCATTTAAAATTTTGTCATAATTTGCAATAACTTTTAAACTATTTGACACATCTTCACAAAATTTAGTATGGATCATTGACAGAATGTCCTGAAGGTACATGAGAATATTGAACACAGCGCCACCTAGTGTTCAAGAGATATAAGGTCTTTTGCAAAAACGCGTATAACTTTTGAAAACATTGTTCAAATTTTGATTGATTTATGTCATTATGTTCCTTGGCTTATGCCAATTCCGACGATATCTCATTTGTCAATTTCCAACAATGTGACTGTCCGCCATATTGGAGCAAATGAAAAACATTTTTTTCGCTACTCCTCTTTCAAATCTTGCTCAATTTTGTCCGAAATTAGATCAGATGATCTTTGGACCAAGCCGCACAGAAATGACCGAACAGATTTTTGATAGTTGCCACCGTTCCCGAGATATTCTTCTCTGAAGTTGACTTAGCCTGTGTTTGTTGCCTTATGCTAGTTAGCTTAGCATAATAATTGGTTAGCATGCTAACCAGATGTCATTCTTTCTAATGTGGCTCTTCAGCTATCAGGATAACCATAAGGTTCATTAGCATTAAGCTAGCTTAGCATGCTAATCTCGTTAACATGATTTTGTGTGCTTATTCTTACACTGAAGCCTCTCCTATGCAGCTTTGTAATTTACGTCCTCTGAGTGGCGCAAGTTGCTAAACCACGTGTCATGAATCCTGAACCTTTCCATTTGTGGGTTTGAATCCTGTGTGGCACATGAACAGACTGCAAGAAGTATTGTGGCCTTAAGTGGTGGAAAAGTTGCTTCTAATTGTTCTGTGACTTAAGAATACTTTGGTTATTAAAGTTTCTTTTAAAGTTTTGAAAGCAAAGTATTTTTAACAACTTTTTGAACCCATGGGACCATTGGAAGGCTTGGCCCCTGTAAGGCTGCTTGCAGCTTTAATTTAAAGCAAGATTTTTTTTTTTTTTCTGTATTGAAATTTAATTCCCAGTTATATCACAATGCATTCATTTTTTTTTAAATACCTTCTTCGATAGCTTCCTGTACCTTCTTCGAATCTTTGGACAGGTAGAGGTTGGTCATGTAGGCCTTTAGGTAACCAATCGGACTCTCTCCACCCGTCATGCAAAATCTCTCTATATTTAGATCTGGAGAGAGAGAGAAGAGAATTCATGTAATTGTTGTTTGTATAGTATGCAGTTAATATGCTTTTTTTAAAGCAGTATATGCTTTTTTTTTCCGTCAGGTGTGCTGTAAACCTTAAAAAAAACATTATTTAAATCACTGGACAGTTTTTCCAGACAGGTCTTTAGCCAAATTCTGTTCTGTCTGCCTGCACTGACATATTTCCTGTTGATCTAGGTCTGTGTATAATAATATTTAAAAGAATATGACGTTGATCACTATCAAAGGCTAAATTGTAGGCTAATATATGTTGTTTGGTTTGAATAGTAGCCTTAGACAATCCTGTATAGGACTTCTGCGTCTGTTTTCTTTCCATACCGTAGTGATTGATGCTGTTGATGAGGCGAACTCCGACCTGGGCGTGGTTATTAGTCACCAGCACAATATCAAACAGCTCCTCGCTGTCTGGGTATAGTTCCCTCAAACGAGCATTTACGTTCATTAGCGCCTGTTGATTGGAAAAACACAAAGTAACTTTTAAAGGTGTGGCTTTGGATGCCTAAGAATATCCACGTTAGTCAACACTATTGTGATTTATGGTTGTTTGGTGCAATAGTATGTGCTATAAAACCGTAAAGGAAATAATCAATTACACAGAGTTCCTGGTAGAGGCACAGTAATGCTCTGTGTTTGAGTCCTGCCCTGCAATAAAAAGGTCTAAAGTCCCTCCATGAACAGAAGTGATGGCACACATTTGTTTTTCAGCATGCTGCTCTACATATTTTCCATGTGATTTGCATCAGTGCTATTTTAATTTGTCCAGGAGATATAGGCTGCGTCCCAAATACTATCCGTCCTAAATAGTATTCGAAAGTAGAATTAGTACGTCCCAAATCGTAGTATGTTGAAATAAGTGTTCCAAAGATACCCGGATGGTCTACTATTTCCGGTCAGAATCCGAAGTGCAGATCGATGAACACTCTAACGGCTAATATTGCCCATAACCCATCGCACGTTGGGCGAGGATTCGGTTAGAACTACAAACACGAGTGAAAAGTGTTAAAAAAACTACAGACATGGAGGACGCGCAAGTCCGGCGTTATGTAGAGAGGTTTAGATAAAGGGGTTCGAGTGATTAATTATCAGTATCTAACCTGACGAAAATGTATTTATTCAATGTTGTCCACATTATATTGCATCTGCAGCAGCATTGTGAACTTTTGTAAAGACACGTTTAGCCATTAACTTTTAAATGCATCATTAGTCTATATTCAAATTCCAAACACATGAGGAGAGTCTCCGCATGAAAGACCCGCGACTGGCAGATGAACGTGCGACTACATTTCTCTCCGAAACGGTAGGAAATTAAATGAGATTGAATGGAGGATTTTAACTGTGACAAGATGATTGACAGGGCAGTTTACAGTGACAGGATGCACGCGACAGATCTGTCCGTTAAAGATGACGAAGTAGTATGTCTCAAAGCTTGGCTACTTTTTTGCTACACACTCAAAAGGATATACTTTTTCTTCACAAAAAGAGTACATACTTTTAGGTCGTAGTATAAGTAGGCGAATTGGGACCCAGCCATAGTCATGATATAGTCCTGGAGATATAGACTATCCTGGAGATATAGACTATCCTGGAGATATAGATATGCTGGAGATATAGTCATGTGTCATAAAAGTGGCAAAAAAGTGTTTCAACCAGCTTAACTGACCAGCACCGACAGGTGTGTACTAGTCCCTGTGCTAGTATTTGTCACTTGTTAGTGTTGGCTACATGTAATTTGGATTGCAATGGCAATTAAATATTGCTTTACTAATTTTTAAAGAGCTGCCAAATCCATTGCTAATAAAAATGTATAACTGTACATAATGTATATTCTGGTCAGTGTTTACTACCGTAATCTAAATGTTTATTAGTTTACTAGGTCGCTAGTCTTAAAGCTGAAGTCGGCAAGATTTTTTTGATCATATTCACTGAAACCGACACTATGCTCCGACTGAACAACATAAATCAGCCGGTTTTAGAAAAAAACCACGCGCTTCTACCTCCACCTGGAGCCTGTTATTTGTTTTGCAAAAATCCACCGCTCCCGGTTTCTTCTAGTCCAATCAGCGCAGGGCTGTGTGAGATCTGACTGTCAATCACAGTTTGTGCACACGCCAAAGATCCCCCCTCGTGCACGTTACAATATCACATGGACATGCCTGAAGATCGCAGGTGTGTTGGGTTGTACAACGCGTGATGGCGGAGAGAAAAAGTGTACACGCACTGACGAGCTCGCAAACTAGATGGGAGGGTGCTCGGTGGTAGTGGGGGAGGGGCATGAGAGTTGTAAACATTAAAAATGTTGGCTAAGTCCCCTCAATCTGCCAGACTTGCCGACTGCTCCTTTAACTACTTTACTGATGTTTAATACATTTAATGTTGAAAAGAAGGACATTATGTGAAGCTCTTTGAGTTGTTTAGTAAAGTCCTTAGTTTAAGGCATATGGTCCTCTTATTTTAGTTTTTTTTTTAAATGAAATAAAGGAGTTAGATAAAAGGTAATTAGATTTAGATTACCTCGAATGTGTATTATCTACATGAATATATTACTGAATATAGTTTTAGTCATGTCATTACATGTCATTGTAACCAATACCAAATTAAATTTCTGGAGTAATACTGTACGTACCTAGACCTAGGTGTTGTGAACCAAGGTGTGTTGCACCTGTGCTGTTATAAAGTGCAGTTCAGTTAATAATGGCATCATGTTCTTGACAAGTGCTGGCGAAGGTAAGGTGAGTGTTATGATCAGACAATCAAATCTAGTAGCATGATCAGTATGCATTGTGCTCTGTTACCTTAACGAAAGGAAACGAGACCCCTGGGGTAAACAGCTGATCCTCCAGCTCCAGCTGATGCGCGACGTACCTCTCCAGCCCCTCCTCTTCAAACACCTTCCTCTCCTTCACCATGTTAAACAGCGTGCGCGAGGACACCGCAATGGTCACTGCGTTGCTGGGTTTGGGCTACAAATCAAAAGCAGACAAATGTTTACAACAGCTGTGGTCGGACGACAAACAACCTGCACTATGTGGTCAGATACGTGCAGCGCTGCTGTCATTGGCGTGACGCACCATCTACACTGCAAGAAAATTCGCTTTCAGTGTAGATTGCTTTCTTAGATTATATTATACGGGTTGTCTAGTTTTTTGCGTCGCTATCACTGTAGATTGGGTATCGGATGGGGGAAACGCTGCTGTCATTCGCAGCTTGTTTACACTAACAATCGCTTACCGGACGGGGCTTCTTCGCTGTTTTCGTATTGTCAAATAATGCTTTGAGAGCTGACCAGTCTTTTTCTTCGCTGTTGTCGGAGTTGGATTGTCCTCCTCTCTCAGTGTCTTCATGTTTGCTCATAATGTTGTTGTGACAGGGACAGGGAGACCGACTCGACTTGTCCTGCGTCCCTTCTCCTCTCAGCATCAGCACGACGCTGTGACGTCACCAGCCATGGGCAAGTGTCTCGCATAACGATTTATGTTTAGGCCTAATCTTTTTTTCTTTTTTTTGGTCAATTTCGATCAACAAAATGAATAAATAAACAATAAAAAATAAGCGTCTTGGTAAATGCACTGCATACTAATTAATTTTTGTTGTTGTTGTTGCTATTTACACTTTTGTTTAGCTGCATTTTGCATTTGCATCAAAAAATCCTTTTCCTGAGAACAAAGTTCAGCGTAAGTTACATGCTTAATAATACCCGCAGCATTATAGTCACTTGTCTGGTGTTCATTAAAAGGCTATTCCCAAATATGGTAGTCAGGTACACTGTAAAAAATGTGGCTGGATTTTAAGTTGTGCTAAATAATCGCAGCAATTTTTTTTTACAGTGTAGTTTCAGTTAGAGGACCATATTTAATTGTATTTTTGACTTATTTACTGAGAAATCCTTGTTAATTAGCCTCAGTCATGCATTCAACACAGGCAGGTGTCATCTGGATAAATCTGGAGGTATTATTATTATGAAGTGCATTTTTGGTAAGTATCCACCCCCCCACGTCATTGTATTAGAGGGCATCACGTACGTGGTGGTGGAATTTTTTTTTCTTCCCTCTCAAAGTTATTTGCATACCCTCGCAAAGATTTGCATTCACATGCAAAACGAATAGGCTAAGGGTCCGTCAAGTGCAAATCCCAAAACCCTTCTGCACATTTTATATGATAAAACATATTCAATCTTCAGTGTGATCGACACATGTACTGTCATCACACATCACTGCTCTCCTGCTGGTTAGGCTATACTACAAACTTAGTTTGATAAAAATGCATAATTCTTATGATTATTTATTATGAAACAAAATCAACAACTTCACCCTTTTTAGAAAAAAAATATTCATTAATTTCACACTGTTATACAGTGTAATGGCATCAAATTCAGTAAGCAAATATAATGCAAAAGCTATATGGTACCAATATAATTTGTGTAAAGAATAGCCCTACTTATTTTTTTATGTGCAATTACTTCCCAAACTAAGTGTTGTATAATAACTAACATTAGAGCAGTGATGTGTGAACTAAATTTGGTGTTACAGAGTTATTGAATATTTGTATTACTTTTTATGCAAATTTCACTGCAAAAGCAGTGTAGTATGACCAGTGGGGCACCAATGATGTGTAAACTGAATTGGGTGACACTACAGTTTGTAACATTGAAGTTAATGACTTATTTTTGTAGTCACGTTTTTTGGATTATATTGCACTTTGCAGATGGTGCCATCGGACTTGTCTCTCAGCCGCCTGCTCTTAGAGATCCATTTAGCCTATATTTATAAAGCTTGTTTTGAGGAAAAGCTGGTTGTAGCTCTATGTTACTGTGATTGTAAATAAGTATAATTGGTGTTTTAACAACATTTAGTAAACAAGTTATTGATCCGAGAAGTTTGAATCTGTGAATATATTTGAGTCTAAATTCAAACACTATTCAACGCTCCATTAAAGGACAAGTTCGGTATTTTACACTTAAAGCTCTGTTTTCAGATTGTTTCTGATGAAATAGAACGGTTAAGATGAAAATTTGGACACATGCTGCTGTCCCGAGAATTTTCGGTTTCTTTCCCCCCCACCTCCACAATGGCTGCATAGGTGCACTGGAATTTAAAAAAAAAATGTAACTTTCGTTTACAAAGACGTGAAACTCACCGAGTGAAAAACTACGATAAAACCTGTTGGAAAGTATCTTTTGCAGCGATTTTTGTGTGAGCATATCAGTGAACACCCCTGACCACTCGGTGAGTTTCACGTCTTTGTAAACGAAAGTTTAATGCATTTTAGGAAGGATATTCCAGTGCACCTATGCAGCCATTGTCGAGGTGGGGGGGAAAGCGAAATAAACCTTAATTTCTCGGGACAGCAGCAGCTGTCCAAATTTTAATCTTAACCGTTCTATTTCATCAGAAACGATCTGAAAACAGGGCTTTACGTGTAAAATACCGAACTTGTCCGTTAACGTACGGAGCTCTGAAGCACTGCCAGAGGGACAGGAAGTGTCTGTCCGTGCTCACAACAGGTTTCACGTGGGAAGCACAGAGGATAGAGCAAAACAAAACACTAGTCACGAAGTCTAAAATGAGAATTTTTAAAGAGAAATGTCGGAGGAGCTTGAGTTTGTTGCCCAGCCCTATTTGTTTGAACCGAGAGAGGCATCTACATCGGGTCTGAGCTCACTGGGGTTAGACTTTTTGCAGCTTTTAATACGTTTCAGCCACAGTTACTCCTGAGTATAAGCTTGGAAAGATTAAAGGTAACCTTTTTATTATTAAAGCTACACTGTGTAGGAATTACTCCCATCTAGCGGTGAAATTGTATATGACTACCTACTATTACTTTCTAGCCCCTCCCATTCTGAGGGCGTTTTAACTCCTACGGTGGCCGTATTATTTTAAATCTGCCGGCAGTCGCGAGTAATCTCCCCCTCGCATTCGTCACGGTGCCACTTAGTGTAAAAACTCGAAAGGCGAAGCTTGAATTTCCAGGTATGTTCCTCTTTGGCTAATGTATTTTCAAGATGGAGGCACAACATGGCTTCCGCCATTCGAGCAGCTCACCCGTATTATAAATGGCAGATTCTACGCTTACCAGAATACTTGATTAGTTGGTAGAAGTAATTATACATTAATGAGCACATATCATTTTGAAAGAACAAAGTGGTTTTTGCTAAGAATCAACTTAAAAAAATAAACAGTGTAGCTTTAAGTGGCTTTTTTCTTTCTCGTTCAAACTGCAGTGACAGTCATGGGTGTAAGAGAATATACATCACTTCAATTAATTTATGAGTCGTTGGTTCTTAAGAATGCACAGACAATAGTGAGTGATTCAAGCCATGTTTTATTTCCAATGTATCAACTACTGACATCAGGGAAGTGTTATAGTTCCACTATGCAAAAGCAACCGTTACAAAAAATCATTTATACCTGTAACTATTCATATTTATTATAGTTCCACTATGCAAAAGCAACCGTTACAAAAAATCATTTATACCTGTAACTATTCATATTTAAATAGTAAGACGTTGTAATCGTTATAATTCCTTTAAAAATGTTTAAAATGTTTTTTTCCCTTTTAATGTTGTTGTCGTGTGTTGGACTCAAAGCTGCAATAGTACACAACATACAAGACAAATTTCCTGAAAAGGACAATAAAGTATAACTCTAAACTCTCTAAACCTCTCCAGCACAAGTAATTTAGGAGCTGAGACCTTTAATCTTAACACATATGAACCTTTATGAATTACACTTATCCTTTGGTCTAGGAATAAGACTAAAATTATGTAATTCTAGGAAGTTTGACAATTTTTTTTGTCACAATTTCTTTATACTTTTTTTTGCAGACCCCATTCATTTATACTGGCCCTATGCAGGACAACGGAAATACAACAGCCTTTGCCTTAATTTAATTTATACTTTAAACCTTTAACAATATCACTAACAAACACCACATTGAACTGTTCTGACTTTATAAATCACATAATAGAAGAAAGGATTGTGCTGCACCACCTGCAGGGCAGTGCATGTCACTCCTTTACAAATCAAATTCGGTTTTATTCTCACTTATTGCACACACCATAAGGTACATAAGCACCAATAACCCCATTTTGAAGGGCTCCCTCAACGTGTGGTGTCTGGTCATCAAAGAAAATGTGAGGATTGATTGCTTTCAGCACAGACCCTTTTGGGGCACCACACAGAAAGTATGCCTCATCTATCTCCAGCTCTCTCTCCCGAAGAGTCTTCAGGGCTCTTAATCCATCACCTGTTGTGCCACGTGATGTAACCAAGTAGGTACGAATTGGACGATTTTTCGGAGGCAATTTAGCGAACTTCTGCTGGAGATGTACCAATGCTTGAAAAAACTCACTTAGTGGGCCCTGCAAAATAATTACACACAAACACATTATTGCAATTTTCAGAGAGAGTTAATTAATTATTACATTGAATTGTGTGCTGAATATTAACTAAATGTTTCAACCTAAAATCTATACATTATACAGGGCTCGATAAGCGCTTGTCCGGGACAAGTGAAAGAGACTTTTACTTGCCCAACCGCACAAGTCGCCTAGAACGTCAATAACAAAAAAAGAAAATAACTAGAGAATCACTAAACCGAGAGAATGATTCTGATTTTTACATTTGTAAGTTGCGTTCGATAGTGGATAATAAATGTATTAGACCCACTGATGGTAACAAGGGTGCTGTTGAGGCTCACGCAGCCTCTCGAGAAGAAATGTAAAGAAATGAGCGCAGCTCACAAAAAGAAACTCAGTTAACAACATACTGCCTATAAAAATTCAAAATGTGGAGTTTTTATACAGATACAGTTAAGCAACCTCATACGGCGAGTGCTGTTTTCCTAGATGCAATATTTTTAAGTTTTTAAATATCACTTTAAATAACAAGGCTGTGTGACATTTACCTTGTGAATCTAAAATATAACTGAGCTATCTGAGATTCAGCAGTACTAACATGTTGGTTTCGGACCAACATTCTTACCGGTTCCATAGGGTTGTCCTCGTTTTCACATTCATGATCCAAGAAACCTTTTATCCCTTTCTCTTTGAATACTTTCTCTGACACATCTGAAAACAGGACTCCATCACCATCAAAGACCACGCGTAACACTTCATCACTGTGCTCGTGGTAATCTCTCTGGAACATGGTGGCTGCACCATATCCTAAAAAACAATGCCATCACCATTTAAAAGTGTTATACTACTATGTGTAGTACCTACATGTACCAAATGCCCACTCGGCTAATAAGATGCAGAAAAAGCCAGTCTTAGACTGTTTACAAGCAGTGTTGGGGGTAACGCATTACAAGTAATGCAAACTACGTAATCAATTAATTTTTTCAAGTAACTATTTAAGTATTGCATTACTTTTAAATTTACAACAAAATATCTGAGCTACTTTTTCAAATAAGTAACGGAAGTTACTTTGCTTTCTCATTTATTGACTGGCACCTCTCCTGTCCCCATGTTGAAATCATGACTAAATGTGAGCAGGCATATACTCAACTCATTTGCATAAAAACAGATTGAGTATCCTCAAAATTATAAAAAACGGTGAAATGCAAACTCAGAATATTACAAACCTGAAGTAATTAAATATGTTAAATAACACACATATACTAATATATTAAATATATAGGTATTGGGTATTTAATCCTTAAGTGTTCTATTCTTCTCTAATCCAGAATGGCATAACAGCTGAAAGTTTTAAGCTGCGCCATCTAATGTACAGGTGTGAATTTGCATTTCCTTCATTTACTTAATTTTCCATTCATTTTGTTTATTCATTTCCCTTTTGGTGTGAAGGGGCGTTTACATTTGCCAAGAACTTGTAAAATATATATATTTTTTTTTAAACAAACAAGCAAGCCCAGCTGAGATGAGAAAAAGTAACGTTAAAGTAATGTAACACATTACTTTCCATAAAAGATAACTAAATAACACAATTGGTTTCTTTTTAGGGAGTAAAGCAATATTGTAACACGTTACTTTTTAAAAGTAACTTTCCCCCACACTGGTTACAAGTATTATAAATATATAATATTGCATCGATATATGTTGCTGTAAATAATGGATGCAATCCTGTATATAGTTATGTCGCTCTGTGACATAAATGTAGAACAAATAAATGAAAATGACCTGCAGTTATGGCCTTTTTCACATCCTGTGGTTTTGTGGACAGGTAGAGAACAGGGTTGATCTCCTTAAGATGAACAAGGAGGGGTTTTTCACCAGTAATCTCACAGACTCTGCCAATTTTCAGATCTGCACAGACAGCACAACATTGTGTTTAGTAAAATGACATGACATCTTATTTTATGTTGGTTGATATTGAAACTAGGTGCTTTAGGGTCTGCAGTAAGGGAAAGTTCATAAAAAAAAAAGAACATTCATTCATTCAAAAAGGTCAGCCGGAAAAAATACCCCTGTCCACGCCTTTTCAGCACTAATTGTTCGGTGCATGTCTTTAGTAAACCCTGACAGTAGTATTTAACGCCAAAAGAGGGATTGTGCTGGCTCAAGTTGTTAGTAAATCTG
Organism: Phoxinus dragarum; assembly: GCA_033366665.1. Taxonomy (NCBI): domain Eukaryota; kingdom Metazoa; phylum Chordata; class Actinopteri; order Cypriniformes; family Leuciscidae; genus Phoxinus; species Phoxinus dragarum. Next base: position 16,295 of record JARPMJ010006662.1, read on the forward strand.
GCCCTAAGTGTTATAAGTAGCCATGTGATATTTTAAAGCGAATAATAGGCTAAAATGCTGTATTGTAAGGTAAAGAACATTCTTCAGAATTATATACATTTTTTATATAGAAACACTCCTCTACACTTACTGTATTTTTTGATGCTCTTGTTCAGGTGATCCATGTCCTGACTGTCGGTAGCTATCACCACTATTACACACCGCTCTTCAGTGGCAGTCAAACGTTGATTCACCATTGTAAGAGCCTAATGCAGAATGATTAAAATACTTTTAATACTAACACCTGAATTAAACAACTTAGTTGACTTAATACTTAAGTCTTGCTAGTTATAACTAAGTTAAAGTACTGAATTATCAGTGAAAATAGATGCACATGAATACAAAAAAAACTCTACTAAATGTTTAATATTAGTAAATTCCAAATTACCTTTTAATTTCCAAACTGGTTTTACAGGTAAAAGTAAATGCACTATTGATTAACACAGAGATAAAGCTGTTAATACAGAGGAAATTAATTTTCACTGAAATTCTATTACCTTGACAAATGGAAAAGCAGCTCCTTTAAAGTAGATATCCCCTGTCTCATGTCTGAATAATGCACATGATGACACTGCAATGGTGAATGATGTCACTGAAAAACAAACATACAGAGTGGTTAAAGAAGGGCCAAAAATATTTAATCAAAGCTTAAAGGAACCGTATGTAAGAAATGTATTTCAATTAATCATAAAATGGCCCTGATATGTCAGTAGACATTAATAAATTATGTTCATTTCAAATACTTATATCACTGACAACAGTAGTCCGGCCAGGATATTGTCATTTAAAAGTGAAGTTGCATCAGTTGTTGTTTTGGCCTGATGCGCCACCCTCCACCTATCTACCAATCACGAAGTCAGTAGTGTTTCGGCATCCGGGTTGCCAGCTCTGCTCTAGTCTTGCCATTGGAAGCTCCTTGTAGCAGCCTACGTTCCTGCTGGATCCTGCAGCATATCTGGCAACCTTGAGTCAGGGGGGAGGGGGAGGGGATACACCGCTCTACAGTAATTTGAAAGTGATTGCAGTACCAGTTTTGGCCACAATCTTACATACGGTTCCTTTAAGTGTGAAATAATAGATAGATTTTAGATAATGAGAGACAACCATATTTTTCTTAGATATATGGAAACTTTAACATACTTGTGAACTCAACGTTTGTTGTAATTTCTTGTTTCCTGGTTTCAGTGCTTGATTGATGTTTTCTCTGTGTGTGGACAACAAAACAATTATTCCATGGTCTAAATTAGTAGTTATTTCATAAAAACTTTACTTTTGGTAGGTCAGAACTATTCATGTAATCCCTTGAAGGATATGTTACCAATTTTCCTCAAGTTAAAGAATAAACATTGATCTTGTTGTAACTCTCTAACAAATGCTGGGTTGTTTCAACCCAATTTTGGGTAAAATATGGACAAACCCAAACGTTGGGTTAAAAATGTAATGTAAAAATTTAACCCAACGGCTGGGTTTGTCCATATTTTACCAAAAACTGGGTACATTTTTTTTTAGAGTGTAACATGTTTAGTTTATCTTGTTTTACAAGATTACATTACTTGTATTGTCCTTTAATTGTGCTACAATAATTATTCTTACAGCTTGTCTTTATTAACTCTTCATTTCTTTAGCATTTTTCTCACTTGTTAATAAAAAGACATTGGTAACACTTTACAATAAGGTTTCATTAGTTAACATTAGTTAACTGTTTTAGTTAACAAACTAAGAATGACCAATACTTCTGCAGCATTTATTAATCTTTTTTTTTTTTAATATTCTTTATTTTCAAACAGCAAAATTGAGTTACAGTACACAAGTAATAGCTGTCAATTTGCTGATGTTGTTTTTTAACAGAACATATACAACAATTAGGGAGAGAGAGAGAGAGAAGAAAAGAAAAAAAAAGAAAAAAGGAAACATGTGCATTACATAATGTACCAATTACTACAATATTTGTGACATAAAACGATAAATAAAATATAGTATAAAGCACAGGATCATTAATTCAGTACCTCAACAAAGTCCAATCTTAAAGGCTTTACATATTTGACCCATTTAGACCACCGGCTAACAAAAGTACTTTTCTTTAAACGAATGGAAAAAGTAATTGCTTCCATTACATACATATCATTTACAATATCTATACATTCTGAGATCGTGGGAGGTTCAGGAAGCAGCCAGCATCTTGTAAATTCTTTTTTGCAGGCAGAAGTAAGAATGGCATATAAATACTTATCAGTAGTTCTGGTCAAAAACTCACAGTTCCCCAAAAAAAGAGAGGAAAATTCTAAAGGTACCCTACTGTTGAGAATAGTATTTAAGATCTTGTGAAATTCTGCCCAAAATGATTTAATCTTTGGGCAATCCCAAAACACATGCCAGTGACCAGCCTCTCAAACGCCACACATCCTCCAGCATTTACTACCACCAGGGTCAAAATGTGCTTTTTGTTTCGGTGTTATAAAAAAACGAACAAGACATTTTCAATTAAATTCACACCATATATGAGAGTTTGAAACTCACATATATTTAACCAGTCATCTCTAGATATTGACACATTGCTTTCCTTCTCCCATTTTTTTTTTATGTAGTCTGTGGAGTGGGTATTTTTCCCCAAGATACCTTTGTAAAACTTAGAAATAACCCCTTTAACAGAAACATTTTTGTATGCAACCAAAATTGTTTTTAATATTGGGTCATTAAGATCTGATTTACTGTGTTCAAAATAATTGCGTATTTGCAAGTATCGGAAAAAATCAGAGTTTTCAAGATGGTATTCCTTTTTCAGATCTTCAAAATTCCTTAATTTCCCATTTTCTGTGAGTGTATAGAAAGTTGTTATACCTTTAGAAATCCATGATTTAATACGATTATCCGTCAAATTTGTCCTGAAACCAGGGTCAAAAGCACACCATTGGATTATCTGTATTTTATCATTTAAGTGATACTCTCTTTTTACTTTATTCCACATTTTTAATTGGGTTTTGATCCACGGATTTTGAGGATCTTTTATAAGCTTGTCTAGGTTCGTACAGGCCAGTAGTGCTTGAATTGGAGGATCCTTCATGATTGAGAGTTCAATATCCTTCCACCTGGCTTGAAAATTTGGAGAACATAGGTTAATAAAGGGTCTAATTTGGGCAGCATAGTAATATCCTTTAAAATAAGGTAACCCCATTCCCCCCTCTTCCTTCAAGAGCTGCAATGTTTTAAAATTAACCCTAGATTTCTTCCCTTGCCAAATAAACCTAGAAATGATTTTATCTATTTCCGAAAATTCTTTTAAGGAGATTTCTATAGGAAGGGCTTGAAATAAAAAAAGATATCGTGGAAGGATATTCATTTTCACACAATCAATCCTATGACTTAGACTAAGAAAGGAAATAGAGTTCCATCTATTGATATCTTCTCTAATTTTTGTTAAGAGGGGACCATAGTTCATTTCTGCAAGCCGTGAAACATTATTTGGTAGGTGTATACCTAAATATTTCAATGAACAATTATCCCAACTTAGCTGAAAATTGTCAGTAAGACATGTCGGAGGGGAGTAATTAAAAGCCAACAATTGAGTCTTTTGTACATTCAATTTATAACCAGAATAACTACCAATTTTTTTTAATAGGTTCATTAAATCAGGAAATGTATTAGAAGGGTCACTTAAATATATCAAGATGTCATCTGCATACAAAGCTACCTTATGATCCTCCCCTTCTATACTAACTCTCCTAATACTTTCTGTCAGTCTCAGCCATTGTGCAAGGGGTTCGATATAGAGAGCGAAGAGTAAAGGGGAGATGGGGCACCCTTGTCGCGACCCTCGGTGTAATGTTATAGTGTTTGAAAGATTGCCATTAATTTTTATTCGAGCTGATGGTTTATCATAGAGTGACCGTATGACATTCGAAAAATTTAAATGAAAGCCAAATCGTTCAAGAACTTTGTGTAAGAAAGCCCAACTGACCGAATCAAAGGCTTTTTCTGCATCAAGGCTTACCAATAGGGCTGTTAATTTATTCTGTTCTATATGATTCATAATATGCAACGAGCGTTTACTATTGTCATGAGTAAATCTTATTTCATTTTAGGTTTAACTGATGATTATTGAGTTTCCAGCAGTAGATTCCGGCAAGACTTGTAAATGAGTCGAATCATTGAGATTCCCACCTTTCAGCCTAGACGTTGTATCGTTAGGTTGGAGACTTTCACCTTTTGTCTTTAATGGCTCTGGGATGGCCCTTGGAACCGGAGTTCCTGGCCAGAATCAGCATGTGAATAGTTATGCTGATTCCTAGCTCAGACGTTGAAGCATCAAGATGATTGGATTAGCAATACAATATGCTGATTCCATACCGGTTTTTGCTAGATAAGAATTAACTCCTCCTTGCTTTCGTATGATTTGTTTAAATTTGTCTCCACCCCAAGAAGTCTCCTCCCCCTTGGAATGTATAAATTACAATGTATACTGTTTACATTTAGACTGATTTTGGAACCCGCAGCCGCTATCAATAAATAACAACTTCTGAACGCGATCCCAACTGTCTCACTGGTCCTTGCTTCGATGAAAGAAAAACTTTATAACAGTTTGTAGTGGATGCAGAGAGAAAAGGGCTGTTCTACAAGTTGACTTGGAAATAAGGCTAAGAATCTTTTATTTCTATTAAAGGGGTGGTATAATGCCCCTTTCACAAGATGTAAAATAAGTCTTTGATGTCCCCAGAGTGTGTATGTGAAGTTTTAGCTCAAAATACCCCACAGATATTTTTTATGTTACATTTAAAAAATAAAATGTTATTATGTTAAAATTGCACATTTTAAGGGTGAGCAAAAACGCACCGTTTTGTGCCTGGCCCTTTAAATGCAAATGAGCTGCTGCTCCTTGCAATGAGAGCGGAGCTTCAACAGTTTGTGTCCTTGTACCTCATCCAGACATGCACTGAAAATTTCAAAAATGTTTAGCCTTTTATGTTCAAACCGGAGTCAGACAAAGATGGAGAGCCTCAAGAAGAAGTGACAACATGAGACAGCATTTCTGAATGGTTAGTTGATAAATTTATGTAGATTATGTGTAGTTATCTTCAAGTCATTGATGAGCTTATTCTGTTTTGATAATCTATAAATCGTGTTCCCGGGGGCGGAGTTTATGTAAATTTTAGGGTTGGTGATGTCACTAACCCAGGATGAATATTGTGAAGTCCCTATACCTGATGTTTGTTGTAGTCCATAAAAAAAAATGTCTTTAAATGAAAATATCTCTCTTTGCTTCGAATTTGAGCATCGTAACTTTGCAGATGTTGTTTATGCTCAAACAGCAACAGTACACACTAACTAAAGTTAGAAAAGTGAAATCATAATCAACCACCCCCTTTAACACTGGATAATTAAGATGGAACGTGATGTCACAGAGTATGGCATTTGGAGGGAACTTTTTAATATTTTCTTTGTATGATCATAACTTAAAAGCTTAAAACAGATGAAACAAGTATACTGTACAAGCCTTTCAGAAAGTCTAGATTTTTTATTAGTCTGGGGACCCTCAAGATCCCCGCAAGAGCGTTCTAGGGGGTCTGTCGAAAACTTGAGAGAAAGCTGTCAGTTTACTGGAAAATTGCCGTGAAACGATATTTGTGAAACCAACAAGATTATTATAATTTTTTTAAAATATACAACTACAGTAACCAGTTTCATTACTAAAACTATTAACAATAGTCAAAAATAAAGCAGAAATTATATTTAAATATCAGATTAAAAACAAACAAACAAAAAAAGATTAGAAATGTTGCCTTGGCAACTAACTGAAATAAAGTACTGTAATTTGAAGTTACTAAATTAGTACAAATAAAACTGAATTACACATACATTTAAACTAAATAGAAAAAAAAAATAACTAAATAGAAAAAACTTAAACCAAAATGAAAACTGAGAATATAAAAAATAAAAGCCAATTCAAAATATTAATTCATATTAATATACAGTATACACAATACTAAAATAACACTGCATCTAACATTACTCTGCTAGTGGCTAAAAGAGAAGATGCAATCAATAAATAATTGATATATTTTAATATAAAAGAATTCAATAATTTGCTTTTGGCTTCAATACAGTAACATAATAAAGGCTGTTAATTGATTTTTTTTTAATGTTGTCTATCACATTTTTTTCTCACACAGGATAAATGGGTATTTATACCGGAAATATATATAATTTATATCATATAAAGATGTCTTTACATTTTAGGAAGGGTAATCATTTTTGATGATCCTTGGCATCAAAATTGTTTAAAACCCTTAAAGTAATTTCTGGGAAGGTCAAAGGAAACATTAAATTTACACTTTGACCTTCTCAGAATAAGTGGAGTTGACAACTTATTGTATTAACCGGCCAATGGAAGCCAACATCACTAATGTCTTTATTCTTTTACAGTGTGTAAGATTTCAAAAAGTCACAAGCGGCTGCCTTTGAGATCATATTCAGAGCATGTAGCTGCTGGTCTTCATCAGAATTTGTGGAAAACCTTTGTAGTGTTTTCACCCTTCATTGTCTTAGAACTACAGTAATATAATATAAATTGTGATCAGTTCGATCAACTGAACTGAACATTCATAACATTTAAAGAACCACCTTGAAATCTGCATGATTCCCACGATCCATCCAGTGCTCTCTCATGAGGATGAAGAACCCGAATACATAAAACAGTTAGAAGTCGGTTTGTCATGTGACTAATAAAAACCAGCTTTAGCGGAGTTAACAAATGGGCTGGTTGACTGAAGTGGTCACGGACTGTCAGTGACTCTGGCCGGAGCTCAGCTGTGATTAATGATGGTGTTTGGTGGTTTTATAACCCTCTCCTCACTTCTCGTGCTCCTATTTAAGTTCTCAGGGTGAAGAGTGCTGGTCTGGCATTAGATTTTTCAGTTTGTGTCCTAAAAACATAATCATATAGACAACTGGGAGCTGATTCTAGATCCAGAGGGGATGCTTGACAGATCTGAGCCCAGTACTGATGAGGATCAACAGTGACCCTTTTAGCACTCCGTCCTCTGTTGTCTTTAATGTCCACTGGAGACTGTAGGCCTAGTGTTGATTATTGAATGGTTTATAGTACTGGTGAAATGCAGCCTTATAAAATCAACCTTTTTTAAGCCTTGCAGTTTAGTAAGGAAGAACAGAATGAGAATGTTCCATTTTATATGCAATTAAATGTTTTATAGTAATTATTTACTTTAATTCTATCCACCATCAACATTTTTAATTCAAGTAAATTCAAATGTAAGTTAGCACAATTACTAATCCGAAAATTGCACCTCAAATTGTTTTATTATAAACAAATAAGCTATGCATATTAAAAAGTGTTTAATCCAAGCTGATAGAAGTGCATCTGTTAAAGTAACACCAAGTAACATTTCCTCTGCGGTCGCCCTACTGGTTGGAAGCTGAATTGTCCATTAGCGCTGTCGTAAATAATTTAGCCTACCGCAGCCTGGCTGTCGCACACACACACGCACGCGCACGCTCGCTGTTGATCTCCAGCACCGGCTTTGGAATCAACAATGGCCACAGACAAGGTAGAGTATGATGCATGATTTACGCTTACAAACGCGTCCGAATTTGAGGAAGTGGTGGGGGGGGAGTGACGTATGCCGTAAAGCACTCGAATTTTGTAGTTCTTTTTGTGCACGGGTTCCGACCCGAAACCCGAAGTTACATAGTGCCAGTAAAAGCGATACAGACCCCGTCAGGCTATGGCAGACGTGTCATTTAACTTATTTTAAGTCGATGTACCATCACAAGGGTCTTGGAAATATATTATGAAGGTTGAAAAGCTACTTAGTGTTACTTTAAGATAAGCTTAAAATAACAGAATGTTCAGTTTTCAAGAACTATGTGTATTTTTAAACATGTACTGGCTGATGTATTTGAACAGCCTTAAAGGTGCATTAAGCAACTTTTCATGTTAAAAATACCCGTTTTCTAACCCATACATGCTTAAACAATTGCCTGATGGGCTGAATGAGCCGTTCTCTGATCACTGAGATTGTCTCTATAATCCTGTAAAGTAAAATAAATAAGAGGGATTCGGGCCGAATTTGAGACTGGGCGTGACGTCATGCGCGTTCACGGCACGCTCACATAGCTATGTCTGGCAGGTTTGTGTATTCGCCGGCATTCTCCGTAGAAGATGGATTGTAAGAGACCTGCTTGTAGTTCATTTCAAACACCAACGCAAACTCCACGTAAGATAAAAAAAAGAAAACTTGTGTCTAGTGCGTGCACATCTCTGGCTGCAGTTTCGCTTGCCGCCAGAGGTGGCATAGTTCTGCAAAAACTCACAATCTTGCTCTATGCACCTTTAAGCTGAGGGGAAATGTTTACAAGTGTGAAGTCAACTAAATGTCATTTGAAGAAATCAAATGACGTTTGGACTTTTTACCTGTAGAAGTGTGATATGTAATTGAAACTGTACTAAGAGCACATACTCATTTCTAAGACAAACTATATTATTTTCAAGAAGCAAAGATGTTTTTTTACTGTTAATCAAGATGATCGTGTGGATAAAAGATGATTTCATGGAATATGTTCTGCATCTATGAGCAAAACGGTTGCTCAGATGCTCTGCTCTGCAAACTTTTCATGTATGTGTGCGTGTATCTAGGCCGGATGCTTTCGAGAGGAGGTATGAAGAGCTTGGGTATATATCCTCGAGAGAAGAAGTGTCTAGCAGCCTTCTCATACTAGATGCTCTGTTGGTGAACGCTCAATTTATCGCTAGAAATAAAGCACAATTGTTTAATCTTTCGAGAGTCGACTTTGTCTCCATCCATCCTTTGATAGGCATTATTTCCTCTTTACGGTTTTAATTCTATTTTTTTATTCTGTTTTTATTCTGTTTTATATATAAGGTTAATTTATTGTATTTATTGTACACGCCCAATGGAGAGCGATCCTAATTTCGTTGTATTTTAAAGTACAATGACAATAAAGGCATTCAATTTCCACAACAAATGGCGACGAGGATGGGATTGCAAAACCGACGATCGTCGTGAGGGGAATAGTTGACTGATCATCCCGAGAGATCATACTCTACGGCTCAAAATCCTCAATCTTAAGGAAAGAGAATTATTCAACTCATCACTGCGACCTAGGTGGACGCAATCCCAAGATTAAAGAACTCACAAGACGGTGAGAAAATGATTTATGTATTAAAAGTTTTCCTACAAAGGGCCAGTGAGATAAGCGTTTCTCAGAAAAGACATAAGTGGTTGTCTTGAAAAGACCTATATTGACGAATATAGGCAGGTTCGTGGTGGCCACGCAAGAGGAAATTAATATGTAAATATAAAATAATAAAATTGATTTATAAAAATAAACGTGTGGAATTAATTAATAAACATAGTAAAATTAAACAAACAAGATTGATAAGTAAAGATGGGTAATGAAAATTCAAAAAAGGAACAATGAAGGTGGATGAGGAACATGTTAATTTCTCTAAAGGTTCATACAAAGCAATGGACAAAACAATGGGAAGTTGGTATCATGATTATGTGCCATTCTTAATAGCGCAATATGGGTTTAATGGGGGTTTAAGTGTGTCACATTTAGGGTTGGGTATCGGTTGGGTTTTATCCGATACCAGTACCTACTCTGTATTTTTTAAACGGTTCCGGTGCTTAAACGGTTCTTGAACCGGTACTTAAGAAAACGAAACCGCACACACTTTGTCAAAAAATAATACCCTTTTATTTACAGGGCCAAACTGGACACAATATTAACTTAAATATTTCAATTATTTTCTGATTTCTGATTAAATTAAAATTTGAGCCGTTTAATTGATGTAAAACACTTAAGTTAAGATCAACATTTTGTCTTCACATATTATGACTTTTACTTTAAGCAGATAAATATCTGACACTGAGCAGAAATATTGAACATATAAAGAATAGGGATGGCGAAAACTAAAAAATGTCTTGACCGACCTTCGAGCCTCATTAGCCGGTTGAAACCGGTTAACCGATTAGTTTAAAACCAGTTTAAAATATAAAATACTAGCCATTTCGAGCCGCGCCTGCAATTTCGCAACTCTGTCGCATCTCTCCACCACTCTGCTTCCCGCTCACTCACACACACACACACACACACACACACACACACACACACACACACACACACACACACACACACACACACACACACACACACACACACACGGCGCCGCCCTTCCACTCACGTCACTTTTAAATCCCCTACAGGTCCCGCAAACGCGGCGCCGAGGAGCTTGTATGTAATCGGAGGACAAACGCCTCCTTAGTTTCAAAATGGTTTGGGTACAAGGTGATCGCGTTGAAAATAAAGGCCTTTGTCTAGCGTTAGCATCTCATTTGAAACATTGCTGCGGCTCATTTCAGAAAATGATAGCTCTGAAGAGACGCCACTTTAGTTTGAGGTAGTGCTAACAATAATAAAGAAATATGATGATCATCATCACCTTATCTGTTACCACTGAAATGTAGATGTAATGTATTTCCATATTTAAGCACTGTAGGCTATCACACAACTTACATCTGTGTCAGTCTTTGTGGTGAAATGGTCCCACACACACTACTTTTATTTGCACGCTTCATCCTGTCGTCTGCCTTGGCTCTAACCTCGAGTGTGTTAGCCTGTAGCCTTTTCTTTTCACAAACCTTGTGAGTGCGCAAACCCAAACGCTGTGACCTCGCGCCACATGTTTTTATTGGCGAGTTGTGAAAAATTGAGTGTGAGGGATTTGTTCACTTCACAAAAAAAGATCTTGGAATGAGACGGCTAACTGTAGTAGCGTTTAGTCCACTGTCTATAATAGAATAATTTAGAGATTACTTTTTAATTTATTTTTTAACCGACTTCCGACAACTTTGATCGGTTAACGTTGATACGGTCAACCATCGGTCAAACGGTCATCGGTTAACATCCCTAATAAAGAAGTGTTGGAACTTTGTTAAAACATTTTGCACACGTTGTCACACTGTTGAATGGCAACGGTGTTTGCTAGCCTACTTGATATGCAAGAGTTGCTGTTGGCATTAAAATAGGCCTACTAGACTTATCCGAAGAGGAACGGCTGCTGTTATCATCATCTGTGATGTCGCGACCCGATCACAATGCGTCTCTATAACACGCAGTGTGTTTATCGTGCAATTTATACGCGAAAAGTTTTTACGTGCATAGGATACGCATGGGTTGGTTAGGGTAGGTTTAGTAGTGGTGTGGGATGCGTGTGTGTTACACTCAATGAAGTGTGTAGGCTAAAAAACTGCGTATCATATACACGCAAAAATTGCACGATAAACACACTGCGTGCTATAGAGACACTGGCAGCCTGCTGAACTTGAACTTTCGTCAAGCGTGTCAGAGGTTCTGGGTTCTAATCCGCATTCGTACAGTTTTTTTTCCCTCATCAATACCGATTATGCTAATCAGTGGTTGTATATCAAGCAGGGACACGTTTGTGTGCATTCTATTTGTTCCGGTGAAATCACAAAATATAGAGTCTCCGCAATCGGCGCGCGTCCGAGTAAAGACAGTGCGGTGCGCGAGGTGAAAACACTGTATCCGCGCCACTGATCTGAGCAGCAACAAGCACTTTGATCACTTGATTTAAAAAACACATTTCAGCGCTAGATCGTCTCTTATTTAACAAACGAACGAAATTAATGCTCTGCTGGTTAACTGGACATGTTTTATTTATATGTGTTGGAGCATTCGTGCCGCGAGATGTTTTACAGGGGGCGGTAAAAAAAAGTCAGGCATCGAAATCAGGCACCGAAATTTTCGTTCTTATTCGGTCTGGTTACTACCGTTTATGTCGGAACCGGTTCCCTATTGGCACCGAGTTTCGGTACCCAACCCTAGTCACATTTGACTCAAACCAAAGCAAATTGGTCGACTCGCGTTGTCTAGAGGAAAGATAAAGAACATCACAAGAAATGTGGTGAAGTCATAGAAAAATGGTTGGAAGAGGCGACACGCAGACAACAAAAACAAGTCTGTCACGCCTTCGCACCATTATTCTCTGACCAAGAGAGACAAGACGCATCGAGAAAAGCATTAGATAATCTTAAAAATGACTGTTCTGACATTTCTTTTCTTTCTCCCAACTATGGCTGTTTTGTGAGAATGAGAGAGGAGGACAGGACGTATCCGGCTCATCTTCCACCTCCTCACAATCCTAACCAGATTCCAGCCGCCGCAGATGAACTGAGACATGCAGTTCCTAATGCACCACACGAACCACCACCACCGTGCTACAGCCCTCCACAGAATGAAAGTAAAGACGAAGCATAATCATGGGGCAACCTATGGCGCGAGGCTGCACAAGAAGGAGCACTTCGCAAAGCTAGAGGAAATGATGAGATCAAACTTGCAAAATCTAAGTAATTCAATCAACGCCCACCTTAAAACGCAAATACAGGTCAACGAACAGACGAGGGCAGCGGCAACGAACGCTCTGATCAAACAAGGAAGGGCTCAATGACTGAGAAAACTCTAAAGCAGAGGTAAAGAGCGAAACCGAAGATGATGACAACGAAATCCAACTTCAGGCACCTATGCTTGATGTAGGGGGATCAGCAGGACCCATCCTGTGGCCTCATTTATAAAACTGTGCGTAGGATCCTTACTAAAAGTGTACGTGCGCCCGAAAGCCAAAAATGGCGTACGCAAAAAAAAAAAATTCTGACTTATAAAACCGTGTGTACGCCAGAACCTGCCCAGAATTCACTTTATAAATCCCAGTCAGCGGGAGATTGTGCGCACAAGCGTCTCCTCACCGAAATAACCATATATGGAGCTTAACGCCTAGTTTTACTATGCATATCCTCATCTGCATATCATTTGTATATGATTATTCATCCACGTGATAACGTTTAACGGTAGGCTACAAGACATTAGGAAAATATGAAATTCGGATGCCGTCACATTACATTAATAAAAACCATTTAGTACCCTATCCTTGCCTTGTTTTTGAATAAAAAAATCAAATAGTGTAAAATAATTTTTAGAGAAAGTTTTTCTCAATCTTTTCCACTGGCCAAATAGTATTTTAATTGATTTATATTTTTAATGGAAACAGATAGACGACCTTGTTGTGCATTAGGCTATATTTGCACAATCTGCTATTATCATGATAAGCAATTATCTCTGTAGTTAAAACATTAAAACACAAGATGCTAGAGGAAAAATGTTGAAAAGCATTATATCCACGACAAATATTTCTATTTATTGAATATAATTTTTTTTTAAACTTCTCAGTAAATTTCATGTTTATGTGTTTAACTCCATTAATGAGAATGGCATATTTAATCTAAATGTTTATATAAAAAATAAAACAGTTTAAATCATTATTTAATTTAAACTGTTATTGTGAACATGCACTGTATTTATGATTGGGACTCATAATGAAGATTTACTTCATAATGAAGTTTTACTTCATCTGCCGTTATGAGTCAGTTTCACTTAACGGTCCAACGCGCTCACTGGCGCGGACATTTAAGATGTGGATATTTGCTTCAAGTGATAGGCTTGGTGAGTGAAATTATAATTGTAGTATCTTTCTGTATGCGTCTAATTTTCTTTAGATTTGCTGTCTAAAAGTGACCAAAAATAAATAACTCCAGCTCACCATCGGTGTCGCCAAACTGCACCGCGTCTCCAAAACGCTTGTACGCATGGGTCAGAGTTTGCGTGCAGGTGCGCACATTTTCCCGTCAAGTTTGTTTTTATAAATCACAACTTATGTGTCGGAAGTGCCGTACGCCTCTTTCAGGGCCTGTTTTGTGCGTACGCAGCGGTTATAAATGAGGCCCCAGGTCATGCGTCCGTGGACTCAAGATGAACTGAAAAGAGCGTCTCAACATCTGCCAAATTTAAATTAGTCATTTTCTGTAAAGAATTCAGACCGACTCTGGGAGAACTGTGGAGATTGATGGTTCTGAAATACGGACCAGTCCAAATGGCGAAATTATCAGCCAAATGGCCAGCAGATTCCCGTCTGAAAAACACTTGAGTATGGGCATGCTGACAACGTTGACTATACAGGTAAAGTGGATGCAATAATTAAAGCTTTTTCTGAAGCGTTTCCACGAACACTAGACGTACAGAAAATTCGTCAGTGTACTCGAGAAAGATGAAAATACGAAAAAAAAAAATTCTACGGCTGAAGGAGTGCTTTGATCGATATGGTGGTATTGATAAGAGACCACCTGCAGCGAATACGGCGGAAGGAGCCATTGGATCAGACCCGTACGATGACTAGCTAAACATTTTGTTCTTGGATGGATTGGACAGTGACATTTCAAAAGCAATTCAAAAGAGCTGTGTCGGATGGCAACTGGCCTCCACAGCAGAAATCAGACGTCACGCAAAACATCATGAAGACGTCATGAAAGCGCAGCGAAAAACCAAAGCGGCCAAGAAAGACAAAGACCTCGCGTTCGCCCTGGTCACAATGCAAGGTGTGTACATGGGCAACAACAACTCCAACAACTCCAGCCATTACCAACAGAACCTGAGAGGCAATGGCAGAGGACGTGGTCGTGGAAGAGGACGAAACTTTCAACAATATCAACCAAAAGGCCAAGAGTCCTATGAGACAGACAAATGTTTTAGATGTGGACAAAAAGAACACTGGTGCAATGACTGCCCACAAGGCAACAACCGAGATCAGGCGGATTGAGAGGAGGAGGAGGGGGTGAGCAACAGGGTTCCTGTCTCTCCACCAGATGAGTATCACTCACTTTTATTTTCTCATTCTGCTCTATGCAATGTGTGCTTGCTACTGTTTTCTATAAGGCTCATATGTCTTTACCTTTACTAGAAATGACTGTTAATAACGTACCATTATTGCTTCTTTTTGATACGGGAGCGACCCATTCTGTAATTAAAGCCACAGAGTTTGAAAAAACCAATTCCACTATCTGGTAAGAATATTTCTTCCAGAAGTGCAACTGGTCATGTGGTTGTAGAACCATATTCTAAACCACTTGAGTGTTCAATTGAAGGGGAAAAATTTGAGCATTGTTTTCTAATAACTAAGTCATGTCCAGTGACTCTGATGGGAAGGGATTTACTTTGTAAGCTGGGTGTTTCTGTTCACTGTGATGATCAGGGGCCTCATTTATAAACGTTGCGTACGCACAAAAGAAGGCATACGCCGCTTTCTACGCAATAATTGGTATTTATAAAAAGCAAACTTCACGGGAAAATGTGCGGTCTTTCACTCAAGCTCTGACCCAGGCGTACGCACAAAAACGGGTGAAATGAGAAATGGCGACACCGTCGGCAGATGGAAGAAACACGTGAAAGTGTGTAAAACTGTAGACCGTTGTGTAAAAGAAATGGCAATACTGCCTCTCACGAATAACATGAAGACTTCACAAAGCAAGTCTTAAGGGCCGTTCACACCAAGGACGATAACTATAAAGATAACTATAAAGATATAATTAAAAAAATCGTTCTCCATATTAAAGAATAACCGAGTTCACACCACAACTATAACGATAAAGATATGAGGAACGATATTGTTGGGATCACTTTCAGAACGATTTTTTTTCAGCTGTCGAACGATAAAACACTGGCAGCCAATCAGAATCCATTCTAATTTAAAGGTCTCGCGCATTTAAAATGGGAGATGACATCGCGTGCTTAAAAAGACCGTTATCGGTCGTTGGTGTGGACGCATATATAGTTATCTTTATCATTATCTTTATAGTTATCGTCCTTGGTGTGAACGGCCCTTTACAATTAACAGCCTACACGAAAACCCGTTCGATCGATCTGCAGTGTGAAACAAACAAAATCAAACGGAAATTACAACAGAAATGCAAATTAACACATATTTGCAAAAAGAAAAGTGAAATATGTTCTGCAATAATATTGGCATGTTATGCAATTCATCCTCATAAATAATATGGTAAACAGAATGAAATAATTTACAAAACTGATATTCTCGTCTGGCGGAGCAGATACGATGCCTCCAAACACTGTTTAGACACAGTGTTGTGCACTGAAATGGTTGCCTGTTGCTGATGGAGGCCATCAAGCTTTCTTTTAAAATATTCAGCCGGTTTATTTTTAATGCCAGCATGCTTTGTTTCGAGGTGCCTTTTATATTTGCAGGGCTTTATACTGTTGTTTGCCAGCAGCTCGGCACACACGACACACTGAGGTCTCAGATCAACCGTGACTGTAAACTTAAACGGCAGCACCCGCTGCTCGTTGAGCACAGTAGGTCTAACTGCAAAGTGATTTGTGCTTTCGAGTCTCCAAACACCACAAAAGTATCCAAAAACACCAGTAAAAATAGCTGGATTTCTTGCTTTTGACAAAAAAAAAAAGTCGCCAAGAGGATGATTTGTTTGTGTTATAATCAGTGCTTGAAGTGGGAGGAAAAGGTGGCGGTACTCTCTTTGCATTGGCAAATCATGACATTTTTACAGTGAAAAACAAAACTTGGAGATATTTCTGTTACAACAAATTATTTATTATTATTGTTATTTATTAACAACATAAATGTATTTAAACAAGTTTGTGTGTACGTGGCTGCGTGCGTCTGAGCATTTCACATAAATGAAAGGAAAGCTAACTGTAGCCTATATTCTGACTAGCTTATTCGTTATATATATATATATATATATATATATATATATATATATATATATATATATATATATATATATATATATAAACTAAATACAACCTCTAAAGTCTATGAGCGCAGCACACACAAATAAACTAAATTGACATACTGCAGTAAAATTTCAAAATGTGTTTTGATATTTATAACATTTGAATACAGTTCAGCAACATACATCACACGACCTGACGACCATGAAAGCTGACAATTGACCATCACTTAATTTACCATCACCTCACGATTGAAAATGGGACACTGCTTTCATATGATGTTCAACAAACAAGTTAATAATATTAAGTCACTTACATCTTAGACAAAATAATGACTGATTTGGTCTATTTTAGCAGCAAAAATAGATCCAATGAATCCAAATAAAGATCACAGCATAGTGCATCTCACAGCAACACTCAATCGTGTTTTGAATGATTCAGGGTTTTGAACGAATCGGTTGAGTCAAAGATTCAATGACCCGTTCATAAATATCTGTCTCATTCTTGATAAATCGGCCGTTTCAACCAATATTATCTGTGTGCAGTCCCGGAGGCCGCACTTTCAGGACCGCAGTTGGAGGACCGCATTTCTAGGACCCTAGTTTTTTGTGACAGCGCCACCTACCGAGTCGGAGAACCGCAGTCCCAGGTACGCATTTCCAGGACCCTGGTTTTGGAGGACCGAAAAAAGTGCCACCAAGGCAGTTTAAAAAAAAAAAGTTTTATTACACCCCAATACTACTTTCTTTATTGCAATTAAACCTGCTTCTAGGAATGTTGAGAAATTATTGGGTCTAAGTAGCATAATATAATAACTCAAGTAAAATAAACAAGGAATAAACACATTTTCAAGTACAGAGGGAAGACAATGATGACTCTGGGGGTAGATTTAAGATTGTGTATATTTTACAAAATAATATATTACAACTGAGCTTGAACACACACACAAACAAATGTGTTCATGATGTGAACCACATAGATAGACCTTCATGGACAACATCATCACTGACTCCTAAGAGAGAGAAAGAGAAGTGAATGAAATAAGGAACATTTAGTTGAACATGTTCTACTCTCTAATTTAAAATTTCATATTTAAAAGATCTTAGTTACCACAGAGCACACACATATATGATACAAAAATAATGATATCAATCTTCATACCAATTAATGTTCATAATACTATTATTGCACACTGTTCAAAGATTTGGAAAAATAGGTGGGAACAAAGGTTCTTGAAACACTCATGTCAATAAAGCCCATCTGAACTGAGAGAAAAAAAAAATAGAGAGAGATGCAAGAAATCTGAATAGAAATATTCAATTCAATTCAAATGTATTTGTACATAGCGCTTTTCACAATACATATTCTTTCAAAGCAGCTTTACAGAAAATGCATTTCAGAAATGTACATACAAAAATACAGTTAGTTAATCATAAATTTAGGGCATAACATATCACCGGCGTTGGGTCGTCTCTTCACAGGCGTCGAGTTGTCTCATCACAGGCGTTGGGGCATCTGAAGTCTCCATGAGAGGCTGGATACATAACTGGAGCGGACGAACTCTATTTGAGTTATCTCGGGACAGGCGTCCCAAGATAACAACGAAAAAGGCAGATGGGAAATAATTAGCGTAGCTGCTGTTCATAATATGAATGCATTTGATCTGATTTAACTGTAGTATAAAAGGTATGAGATGCATCATGTGAATGCTTGGCTAAAGAGATGCGTCTTTAATCTAGTTTTAAACTGGGAGAGCGAGTCTGAGCCTCGGACAATATCAGGAAGGCTATTCCAGAGTTTATGAGCTAGATGTGAAAATGCCCTCCCTCCTTTAGTGGACTTAGTTATCCTAGGTACGACCAGAAGCCTCGAATTTAGCGATCTTAAAGAGCGCGATGGATTGTAGGGCGATATAAGATCCCTTAAATACACAGTAGCTGAACCATTTAGGGCTTTATAGGTCAGTAGCAATACTTTGTAATTGATTCGGAGCTTAATAGGTAACCAGTGTAGAGATGATAAAATTGGTGTTAT
Organism: Phoxinus dragarum; assembly: GCA_033366665.1. Classification (NCBI taxonomy): domain Eukaryota; kingdom Metazoa; phylum Chordata; class Actinopteri; order Cypriniformes; family Leuciscidae; genus Phoxinus; species Phoxinus dragarum. The sequence continues at coordinate 35,021 of JARPMJ010006662.1, forward strand.
ATGATCATATTTTCTTGATCTAGTAAGAACTCTAGCGGCTGCATTTTGGACTAACTGTAGCTTGTTTACTGAGGATGCAGGACAACCAGCTAATAGAGCATTACAGTAATCTAAAATAACATATTATTGACACGACTTTTCCTGACCATATATATATATATATATATATATATATATATATATAAATATAATTTAAAGCACACATTGTGATGTAAACTTAACCAATTTATTTATTTATCTTATGTCTGAGTCTGACTATTAAAATGTAATATTTTCAACAACAAATGTAATAGTCTCAACCAACATTATAAAACCATGTCAAAATGAAGAGACGTACTCATAACATGTATTTGTGGGTAATGTTAAACAGGCTGACTGTGAGCATGTGACAGTGAAAACATTAAGATTATTTTAACTGAATTAAAATGGGAAAAAAATGGTCATTAACAAGCTTTCAGAACGAACATGCTACAGTTTATTGTGCTGTCAATAAGTCAACACAGGGTTATCATGCAACAGTTCCGTTAAATGAATGTGCTATTTAGCTATGCATTCAAGACTATTTCACGTTGGCTACGTTAACTTTCCAATGAGATGCATCACAATTGTTTTTAAAGTTAAATAAATAAAAAATTGATTCGCATTTGATACTCACACTCTGATTGTCATCCATCTTCGCTGGTCCTCTAATTTGGTAGGTGGCGTTGTCACTAAAAACCTAGGGGTCCTAGAAATGTGGTTCTAAAATTGCGGTCCTGAAAATGCAGCCTCCGGTTTTGCAGGCAGATGCTACTCGTTTGAACGAATCGTTTGAATGAACGACTCAATGACTCGCTTAATAAAACGTATCACCTGCATTTGCGCTCACTATCGACAAACCAATCAAATTTGTTCAAAATTAAATCAGTCCAAACACATTTTAATTTTTATTCGGGAGTTATGTATATACAAAACTAGAACTTTTTATGACAGTAGTTTAGTGCTAAAGTTTTTTTCCCCCTTCCATCTGTAGCCTACTCGCCGCCCAAGCCACCTTTTTCCGATAAGCCAAAAGAGCTGTGTGGTAAATGTCAAGCTCATAGTACTGGGAGTGATGATATTTCAACCAGGAAACAGATCAGCTGATCTAGCAGCTAAGGCTGCAGCTCGGCTTCCCTGTTTCAGTAACCGCAGCTGTGCGCCTGGTTGAGGAAACTGCTGGACGTACAAGCAATACAACAACATGCTTCAGCCTCAGACAACGAGAAATGGAGAAAGGCAGGCTGTATATGGGTCAATGACGTACAGTATAAGGATTTTCGACAGGCCAAAAAAAAAAAAAAAAAAGAAAAGAATACCTGTTGCAATTGTTCAAACATTAAGGATGTTGTTAACATTAATTTTAGTATTTTTTCATCTAGATGAATTGTCCGTAGCCAAAAAAAATGTCATGTGGTGTGACTGTGATTTATCTTAAAATGTATTAATTTCCCTAACATGCTTAACATTTATTTTACAAGTTCTTAGTAATTAAAGTGTTTAGAAACAAAGTATTTGCATTTCTTTTGAGTTTTTATAAATAATGATCTATAATTTTTGTTCTATAATTTCAGAGTTGCCTTCTAAAATCTAGTTAACAAGCTTATTTTTCCTGTAAATCACATAAAACTGATAAAAATGTTTTAAAAATACCACTCACTTAAGCATACTGTATCAGTAATTCATATTTCAGCCACAGAAATAAGATATTTAATTTAAAATTTAATACAGTGATTGCTTTTATTGGTCACCACCACATGAGTGGTCGCTCCAAATGACACGAAGATCTTATATAGTTAAAAATCTATTTAAAGAGATCAATGAACAATACATTTTATACAAAAAATAGATTTAAAACCAGATTTTATACAAATTTCACAGAATTTTCATGAACACAAACATTTTAGAATTTAAAAATAAAATAAAAATCACATCGCAAACATAAGTGGCACCATTTAATTTAACTTGACTTAGAATTTCTTTCTAACAAATAATAATATTATAGATATAAATACAAGTATTGTTTACAGGTAACATTTGGGGTCAATAGTTTAAAAAAAAGAAGTAATTAGGCCTAATACTTTTATTAATCAAGGACACATTCAATTGTTAAAAAGTGAAAGTAAAGATATACTGTTACAAAATATTCTATTTCAAATAAATGCTGTTCTTTTTAACTTTCTATTCATTCAATAATCCTGATATAAAATGTATCAGTTTCCACAAAAATATGAACATTGATAATAATCAGAAATGTTTTGAGCAGCAAATCATTATATTAAATGGTTTATAAAGGAACATATGACACTGAAGACTGTAGTAATGATGCTGAAAATACAGCTTTGATCACAGGAATACAATACAGTTTATATATTCACATAGAAAACAGCTATTTTAGACACTAATAATATTTTAATCTTCTCTAAGCAAGGTACTCTGCTCTTGCAGGGTCAGAAATTTGTCTTTGCTTTGCAGTGGCATCTGGTAAAATAGATTAAAATAGTTTTTAAATAAATAAATATTTATTTCAGTTGCCACTCGCATCAAATTCAAGTCACTGACGTTTGAGAACAACCACTGGCTCTGCCTCATTATCTCAGACTTATGTGCCATCCAGAAACTTGTGTTCTGCAAGAGAACGTCGTCTTGTGGTGCCATCTCAAAGAGGCACAAAATCTCTCTCTCGGACCTTCTCCTGGTCTGTTACCTGCTGGAGGAATGATCTACATTAACTCAACCAGAGCTGATGAGTTCATGCCCATTTTTTTTTAAGAAACGACTGAAAATGCATTCTTTTTCGCCAACCACTTCATCCAGTAATACTAACACCTTCTCTTCTCTTCTATTTATTAAAAAAAAGAAGAGTTAGATTAAACTGAGAAGGGTCATAGCACTTGCATGTTGTTGTCATACTGTTAGTTTTTATTGCTTCTATTGTTCTTATTTGGAAGTCGCTTTGGAAAAAAGCGCCTGCTAAATGAAAAAAATGTAAATAGGCTAATACATTACTAATAAATGCATAATTACTAAACTGAAATTACATGCTCAATTTATTTTTGCATTTTTCTCATATTGTACAAAGAGTAAAAATAAACCGTCTGAAAAAAAACAAACAAATTGCATAAAAATCTATTCCAAATGATACTAAATGAAAGTACTTTTTGTATATAAACCGTCAATTTAATATAAAATATAATAAAAGCACAAAACTAACTGCCAATCTAGCACATATATCTATCATGGAAAACAGGCTGCAGTGGTCGCACCACATGATTTTTGGCCGCACCACATTATATTTTCAAATTCTGTTAGCGGTAACTACAACGGACGTCGAATCCCACCCACCAGCCAAGGAGCCAGAGGTGATAGATTCAAGGCAGAGGCGTGCCATCCAGTAGGTTACCAATTCGAAAACCACCGTCACTGGAGAGCAGACGAATCATTGTAAGAGACGATTCTGCTATTTTTTAGAAATGGTCAGAACTGTATCAAGGACTCTGTGGGGCTTTGACGGCATGGGCATTTGAGTAACCTGTCTACTCATTTCAACTAGACCTGCCCTAAGACCAAAAATTACATAGAGAAACGGGACTGATATCATTCACACAAGAACATTTTCTCGCCTGGCGAGGTTTGCAATGTGTGTGGCAATATGTCACTAAGTCTTATCCTCTTAACTAGTGTGGCCATAAGCCTAGCACAAGACGGTGAAATAGAGGTACAAATGGTAAAGGGAAAAGAGAATTAGGTGGCGATAATATGTGACCCCATTTCAGCAGCAGGCCCTAGATATGATCCAGCGGGACAGAGAGATATGGGAACATGCTATGTATTCCTGTAAAGATCCATGTGGGGTGGAAAGATGTTTATGGTGGCAATCAAGAGGCCATAAGAGATGGTCTTATGACATATACTTCCGAACATGATAATGAGCAAATGAATTCAATGACAATTGAAGAAACTACTGAAAATTGTAAAACCAAATTGAAGGTTACCTAATCGACAGGGAAAGATGGCAATGTTCAATGGGGAGGAAAATATTATTGTGTGGTGGACTGCAGGATTTGACACCTACGTTCCAATAGTCATGGCAGACCCACCATCAAAAACCCATACCCTGTCAGACCTAATAACTCATACTAGTGTAACTAAAGAAGAGGAAGTACAGCTAGAAGAAGAATTTCATTTACATGAAGGGGACATAGATATTCTGCATATCAGAATACAGTGCGAAGGTAACAAAGCATGCATGTTAAGTTTACTTCAACGACAAGCTCTAGATATTAATCATTCGTGTTGGTGGTGCCTGCAGATGGATAGAACCTGGAAGGCCCACCCATTAAAGTCAGTTAATTTAGGAAAATTGATGGGGCTAATTCCATGTGCAATGTGGGAACTGTTAAGCACAAAGACTTTATGGGCAGTAAAACCACAATTAGGTGACGTGTGTCTGTGTAAACTAGAGGGCAGAAGTGAGGCAATAACGGTGGGAATATCACACTGCAACAAATGGTACAAGTATTACATGTCCAGGTAACAAAGCTACATTAAGGGAGACGACTGCGGGTACAGTGTGGGTGTGTGGTCAACCGCTTTACAACTCCCTTCCAAAGAAATGGGTAGGATGTTGTTATCCAGCGTTATTAGATGTAGGTACGGAAGTTTATTCTAGTGAAGACAGCACTAACGAAGAGCAAACTTAGAAAAATAAAAAGAAACTTAGTTGATGAGAAAATGCCAAAAATGTTCCAAGTTACGAAACTGTGGATCCCTGGACAAGCAGACTGTCAATGATGGTCTTTCCTAATGGGGGGAGGGACAGCTGCTAGCTTGCTGAAAATAAATGGTTTAGCATGGCAGGTGCATGCATTGAAACTGTTGAATAGTGAGATGAAAGGATCAGAGAAGCTGTCATACAAAATAGGCTTTTATTGGACACGATCACCGCTGAGAAAGGGGGCGTGTGCAAAATATTTGGAACTTCATGTTGTTTTAACTTACCTGATGTCTCTAAAAATGTATCAGATATAATAGAGCACATGAAAATGGCGATAGCCAACCCCGAAGATATGTCTTCATCTTTAGATAGTTGGTTTTTAGGCCTACAGGGCTGGACGAAATGGATAATAAGCAAAGTGTTACCGATAATGTGTTTGATTTTAAGTGTGTTGTTCATGATTCCATGCATGATGAATTCTATCTCTGCCTTAACTGCTAGGGCAGTGGACAACCACCATGATTAGAATGACAGAAGGCGAGTACGTTGACTATGTCAGTTATACCAATGTATAACAGAACAAATGTTACTGAAGAAGAAGTTAGCACGTACGAGAACGAGAACGAACATGCTTTTGACTAGAAAATGAAGTAACCATGAAAAAATGTATCAGTGGTAAATTACTATGGCTATGGAGAAGTAAATGTCAATTTAGTGTTCATGGAATGAACAAGGGGTGGAGTGGTAATGGAAATTTTATTTTGAGTGTTTTGCTTATAGTGTGTTTCAGTTAGAAGTGTTTCATAATACTTTTTTTATTATTACTAATGGTGTGTTTATTTTCTCCTTATTCATACGTATTGTTTTATTATAAACAAATAAGATATGCATATTAAAAGTGTTTAATCCAAGCTGATTAATCTGTTAAGATAAGCTTAAAAGAACAGAATGTTCAGTTTTCAAGAACTATGTGTATTTTTAAACATGTACTGTATGATGTATTTGAACAGCCTTAAGCTGAGGGGAAATGTTTACAAGTGTGAAGTCAACTAAATTTAATTTGAAGAAATCAAATGATGTTTGGACTTTTTACCTGTAGAAGTGTGATATGTGATTGAAACTGTACTAAGAGCACATACTCATTTCTAAGACAAACTATATTCTTTTCAAGAAGCAAAGATGTTTTTTTACTGTTAATCAAGATGAACGTGTGGATAAAAGATGATTTCATGGAATATGTTCTGCATCTATGAGTATGCGCAAAACGGTTGCTCAGATGCTCTGCTCTGCAAACTTTTCATGTATTTAGCGAACGTGTTAGGTGTCGCCCCAGCCCGCAGCTCTACAGATATCTGTTAGCGAGGAGCCACGTGCCAGCGCCCAGAGGATGCAACGCCTCTCGTAGAGTGTGCAGGCAACCCGAGCGGCGCAGGGCACGCCTTGAGCTTGGTAAGCCAAGGCGATGGCATCGACTATCCAGTGGGCCATCCTCTGCTTGGAGACAGCCTTTCCCTTCTGCTGGCCTCCGTAACAGACAAAAAGCTGGTCTGAGGTCCTGACGCTTTGAGTTCTGTCCACGTACATACGCAGAGCGCGAACGGGACAGTGCAAAGCCAGGGCTGGGTCTGCCTCCTCCAGGGCCAGTGCTTGCAGGCTCACTACCTGGTCCCTGAAGGGAGTGGTAGGAACCTTGGGCATATAGCCAGGCCGGGGTCTCAATACAACATGGTTGTCACCCGGCCCAAACTCTAGGCACAATTTGTCGACCGAAAATGCCTGCAGTCACCTACCCTCTTGACTGAGGCCAGTGCAACCAGCACCAGGGAAAGGTACCAAGAGGGTATGGAGGGAGGGTCGAGGAGGATTTAATCGTCTCGCCCCCCTAAGGAACCTGACGACCAGGTAGTGCTTTACAAACTGTTTTTGCCATCTATGTGGTCATGATAAGCTGAAATAGCAGCAGCATGTAACTTTGAGGGTAGAGGGGGAGAGTCTTTGCTCCAACCCTTGCTGCAAGAAGGAAAGCACGGACCCTATCTAACATCTCTGGGGGTCTTCTCTGTGAGAAGAACGCCACTCGACGAACAGGTTCCACTTCAAGGCGTAAACGCGTCTCGTGGACCTTGCCTGTGCTGAAGTGATGGTGTTAAGTACTTCTGGGGGTAAGTCACCTAGAACCTCTGCATTCCGTCCAGGGACCAGACATGGAGTTTCCCGAGGTTTGGATGCGGGTGCCGTTTGGTGCCTCGTCTCGGAGTCAGACGATCCTTCCTCAGAGGAATGGGCCAGGGAGGGGACTGACACGAGGAGCTGTGAGTTCTGGAACCAAGTCCGGGTGGGCCAATAGGAAGGCACCAGAAGGACCTGCTGCTCGTCCTCCCCGACTTTGCACAGGGTCTGTGCAAGTAGACTCACTGGGGGAAACGGATATTTGCGGAGTCCCTGGGGCCAGCTGTGTGCCAGTGCGTCCGTGCCGAGTGTTCCCTCGGCCAGTGAGAAAAAAAAACTGGCAATGTGAGGTTTCTGAAGAGGCAAACAGGTCTACCTGAGCCTCCCCGAACTCTCTCCAGATCAGCTGAACCACCTGGGGGTGGAGTCGCCATTCTCCCGAAAGTACAGCTCGTGACAGCTCGTCGGCCACACGGTTGAGCATACATGGCTCGAAGCGACCTAAAATGCTTCTGACTCCAGAGGAGGAGATGGTGGGCGAGTTGTGACATGCGACGGGAGCGTAGACCAGGAGAGCTGCACGGGTCCGATTTTGTAAATCCGCACCCGCCCGTACCCCGCAGTGCTTAAAACCGCATCCGACCCGTTTTCCGACAGCAGCACCCAATTAAAATCCGCAACCTGAACCGACCCGCTTAAAATAGAACCGAGACCCGACCCGCACCCCGAAATAAAATCAGTTTAGCCAATCACATTATAGACACACTTTTTTCAAATTTGTAGCCTATTGCCTTTGGCGGCTTGCCTTAACACAAGGACAACAGCCGAAGCTGTCAAAAAGCCGATAGCCTGTAGCCTGCATGGCAAACGCGTTACCACAAAACAATTAAATTTCGTCTAGCACATCAGCTTCACAATTTTATATATATTTATATATTATTTCATCAATGTTGATTATATGAGAAGTGAAAAGCATAGTAGCCTAAGATCATACGTTGTGCAATATGTCGGGAGACAGAGGCAGACATTATTGACCACTTCATTACAAGTTTACTGTAGCTATAAAGCCTTTCTTTAAATTGAATTTCGTTTTGTATTAATTTTATCTTAATTTTAAATTATGTTTTATAACCAATTGTCTGAATTTAATAAATAAGAAGTAATAGCAGACATCAGGACACGGAGCGGAGGCAATGCGCATGAACTGGAAATTAACGAAACTCAGCGTAATAAGCTACATGCCTCACAGACCTGAGAAACATAGAAAGCTTGAAATGTGTAGCCTACTTTTAAACAAACAATTTCAAAACGAAAGAAAACAGCTCTGTCTCTGTCACAGCCACGACCAAGTGATCTGAGGGCGGCGCGCGCTTCCTTCTGTGTGACGTGTACGCAGACTGGTGCATAGAAATGTATACACTAGATCTCGCATTAAAGACATTCGTTCCAATGAACTGCCGTAGCCGAGGCAACATCTAGTGTATACACTATGCACCAGTCTGCGCACACGTCACACACCAGGAAGCCGGCGCGCCCCTCAGATCACTTGGATCTTTCACAAGGTGCCGGCCATCTCACTGTGCGCGCCTTGCCACTTCACTACTGTCAGTCTGTGTAAACGATGAATTTCGAACTTGTCCTGGAGGATAGTTTTGTAGATGTGTTCCTAAAAATATGCATTTATTTTTACATTTGCACGTGACCCCGCGTTTCCCCCCGTGTCCGACCCGACCCGCACCCGTATCCGACACAGTTGGATATTTTTCACACCGTTTGAGCAGGACCCGTGCAGGACTCTGGCGTAGACCACCTTGTCAGTTGATGTACGCAGCGGTCACAGTGTTGTCCGAACGGACCAGCACGTCCCTGCCCTGTAGCGGGCCTTTTTAAGCGGCTCAGAGAGAGACGTACTGCTAGCAAAATCAAGGTAGTTGATGTGCCAATGCAGATGGGGGCCCGTCCAAACCCTGACACTGCATGCCCGTTGTACGTGGCACCCCAGCCGGTGGCAGAGGGATCTGTGAACACCACAGCATGCCTGGAGACCTGTTCCAAGAAGACTCCTGCCCGCAGGAATGAGAGATCTGACCACGGGCTGAAGGTATGGTGGCACGCCGGTGTGATTGCCACCCGGTGAGTGCCGTGATGCCACGCCCATCTCGGGACTCGGCCGTGAAGCCAGTGCTAAAGCGGTCTCATATGAAGCAGGCCGAGCGGGGTTACCGCCCGTAGCCACTGCCATATGCCCCAGGAGCCTCTGAAAGAATTTCAGTGGGACCGCCATCCTGCCTTTGAACGCGTTCAAGCAGTTCAGCACCGACTGAGCACATTCCTCTGTGAGGGCGCGCTGTCTGTGCGACCGAATTCAACTCCATACCGAGAAAAGAGATCCTCTGCACAGGGGCGAGTTTGCTCTTCTCCCAGTTAACCTGTAGACCCAACTGGCTGATGGTGCCTGAGCACGAGCTCCCTGTGTTCGCATAACTGCTCTCGAGAGTGTGCTAGTATGAGCTAGTCATCGAGATAGTTGAAGATGCAAACGCCCTGTTCTCTCATGGGAACAAGGGCCCCCTCCGTGACTCCGGAGACAGGGACAAGCCCGAAGAGCAGGACTTTGTACTGATATGCTAGCTAGACCCTCGAACGCAAAGCGCAGAAACGGCCTGTGTCGAGGAAGAATCGAGACATGAAAGTACGCATCAGGTACTTCAGGTCAATCGCTGCAAACCAATCTCGGGGGACGGATGCATTCGAAAATGCGTTTGTGCGTGAGCATTTTGAACGGTAGATTGTGAAGACTCCGATTCAAAACTCGCAGGTCCAAGATCGGTTGTAACCCACCTCCTTTCTGGGTACAATGAAGTAGGGGAATGTAGTACCCTGAACTCATATCGGCTGGAGGGACCGGCTCTATCGCATCCTTCGCCAGTAGGACTGCGATCTCCGCGCGCAAGACATAGGCATCGGCTGCTCTCACTGTAGTGGAGTGGATGGCCCGAAACTTGGGGGGACGCCGGGCGAAATGAATCTCATAGCTGAGCCTGACGGTTCGAATGAGCCAGGCTCGCAAAGACCGTTCAAGCGGGACCAAAGGGACCGTAGGCGTACCTGGAGCAGGGGAGCGAGGTGGAACACAGGGACGCGGCCACTGGTTCCACGAGGCAGGAGGTGCAAGAGGCGGCTTGGTTGCGTTCTCGAACCACACACTGCGCTGCCCGATGGCGACAGAAGAGGCGGATGAGGGTGGTGAGGATTCTCCTCCTCCCACTACTCTCCAGACCCTCTTCAGACCCAGAGATAGAGGAACTGCTCTTTTTTTTGAGAACTTGGGAACCACTGTGACTCCAGTGGTGGAACAGAATTTTGACTCAAAAGATTAGTTTCCCAGCCCCCTACTGGGAGAGAGCAGCTCCACCCATCTCGGGGTCAACCTCCACCCTCGGTGGTGTCATCCTCCTGCTGGGCCAGTTCTCAACAGTGTCGCTGAAAAGGCCACCTTATAAGATGGGAGCATCGAGAAAGCGTACTTTGACGAGCCTCTCACACCTCTACAAGGACAGCCAGGGGCGTTTCTGGACCACCAAGGTGGACATCGTCTGATCGAGGGCCAGCGCTGTGACTTGAAGCGCAGCTCAACCCCGGCTCAGAACTACCCTTGTGCAATAAGAGTGCCTTGGCCTCGCATGCAGGGTAGAGGTGGCCTGCCAGAGGCACAGCCACCCCACCATCGAGGGTAGTGAGAGAGGTGAAAACTTTATGCATAATTTGGCACTTTTGGCGTTCCATATTTTTGGCACCAATATAGCTTCATACTGCTAAGTTTTCAATGCACGTCCGAGAAAGACCCGGGAAAGCATGGCTGTCCCAGAGTGTCGAGCAGACCTGCAGCTGTGCTTTCACACACAAGTAGCGGCTGGCCAACAACAGAGGGGACTCTAGCTTTCCGGAGAAAGCAGAGTCAACCGGCGTGCCGACGTGGTCATGTTCCTGTGAAACCATGAACCACCCCAGGAACATGCGAGACAGTGATCGTGGCCGTCAGTGAGGACAGGAAACGACTGCAATCCAGAAACACAAGGGGTGGAATGTCATCTTTAGAAAGATGCAACTCACACCCATGTAAGCTCTTTCAGGTGAATGCTCTTCTTGGTATTGAAGCACGCAGGGGAACGGTCGCAGCGGACACAGACAGGAATGTGCAACCTGTCGTGCGCTGTCTCTCTTCACCGCGGTCTTACCAGCCGTTAAGAACGGCTATTATAGCGCTCTTGGCGCACCGTTACCAGCTGTGAAAACAGCTTTTTTGTTTTGCTTAGTAACACAAAAACAAAATAAAAGAGAAAATAAAGTCGACCCCCGCTGCCGCACTGTATTGCCCCGCACCAGACACGAGAGATCATCCTGAAGAGCTTGCTCGTTGTTTGATCACTCAATATTAGATAGATTAAACAGCATCGGTTGGCACCGAAGCAAAAAGCTGAAGTGCAATCGCAACTGCTGCTCATACAGTCATGGCCAAAATTGTTGGCACCCCTGGTAAATATGATCAAAACTGGCTGTAAAAAATAAATCTGCATTGTTTATCCTTTTGATCTTTCATTAAAAAAATTGCCAAAATTCTAACCTTTCATTGAAGCAAGAGAATTGAAAGTGGGCTAAATCACATTATGAAATAAATGTTTTTTCTCCAAAACACGTTGGCCACAATTATTGGCACCCTTTTATTAAATACTTTTTGCAACCTCCTTTTGCCAAGATAACAGCTCTGAGTTTTCTCCTATAATGCCAGATGAGTTTGGAGAACACCTGACAAGAGATCAGAGACCATTCCTCCATACAGAATCTCTCCAGATCCTGCAGATTCCCAGATCCATGTTGGTGCTTCTTCTCTTAGTTCAGCCCACTCATTTTCTATAGGGTTCAGGCCAGGGACTGGGATGGCCCATTGCAGATCTTGGTTTTGTGCTCAGTGACCCATTTTTGTTTTGATTTTGATATTTGTTTTTGGATCACTGTCCTGTTGGAAGATCCAAACATGACCCGTTATAAAGATTTCTAGCCCCGGCTGTTAGGTTCGATTTTTTATCTGTTGGTATTTGATCCAATCCATGATGCCATGTATCTGAACAAGAAATTAGGCAAATTATTGTATGGAGGAATGGTCTCTGATCTCTTGTCAGGTGTTCTCCAAACTCATCAGGCATTATAGGAGAAAACTCAGAGCTGTTATCTTGGCAAAAGGAGGTTGCAAAAAGTATTTTAATAAAAGGGTGCCAATAATTGTGGCCAACGTGTTTTGGAGAAAAACATTTGTTTCATAATGTGATTTAGCCCCACTTTCAATTCTCTTGCTTCAATGAAAGGTTAGAATTTTGGCAATTTTTTGAATGAAAGATCAAAAGGATAAACAAATGCAGATTTATTTTTTACAGCCAGTTTTGATCATATTTACCAGAGGTGCCAACAATTTTTGGCCATGACTGTATATACCCCGCGCTGCGAGGCTGATGCAAATGATTTCACACCAATGTGTATTGGCTCGTTAAGTTTCACTCGAAGTAGATCGGCTCTCTAGCGAGATTCCTATTTGTCGGTCACGACATAAGTCGTAGTGACCAACTGATAGGGAACAAACTAACTACAATGTACTCAGAAAATAAAGGAACTCATATCTCACAAAAAAGAGTATGTATTGACACAAATAAAACCAATTTAACAAAAATAAATGTAATCAAAGAAAATACATTGTAGAACAAAAGTTAATTCCCCCCTCAAATGATATCAAAAACCAGCCAACCGTCTATAAACACTAATATAATCCCAGCTTCATCACACAGAACTATTCAAAAAAAAAAGTTAATGACAGCACACCAAAAACTCCAAACCAAACCAAAAATTAATTCCACTGCAAACCTAAGCCTCATGCAATTAAATAGCTTGTTAATGTGTTTTAAAAGCATCAATATAGTATAAGGAGTACACAGGTTGGCTGGCAACACAAGGCTGGGAAGTGATCCACAAACAAATAGAAAGTAGAAGGAAAAAAAGAAAATGCCTGTTAGCCAGTCTGATTCACAACAACCATAAAATCTCATTGCGCCAGAGGCATACATGAGGCTGAGGAAATGAAACAAAAACACAGGAGGAACAGTGATCAACTAAATCTAAAAAACTAAAAACTAAAACGTTTAACAATATTATTGTTATTAACAACGTTATTAACAATACCCAAAAATTACCACAATTTTTTTATTTTTTATATAATCCTATAAAAATAAAAATGTAAAATTAGGACACTTACAAACACTTTATAAAAACCTCAACAAATTACCTGCGACACAGCCACCAACCCCGGACTAATTTCCGGGATCAAATAAGAACGGGCGTGACCAATGGCCCTACAAATACACAATGTTTGCGTCTGCATTAAAAACATAATTCCCGAATTTAGTAAAGCAAGGGTTCATAAATATGAAACAAAAACAATCGATTGTTTATTGCCTTCCTGCTCACCAGACCATGTCCAGGCACAAACCAACACGGAAGTGTTACCGGACAACACAATGTTTGTGTCTGCATTTAAAACATCTAATTTAGTAAAAAAAGGCTTTGTGAACATGAAACAAAAGGCTTTGTGAACATTAAACAAAACAGTCAAAATTCGCTTTGCCTACCTGCTCACCCAGATCACGCCTGTGCACCAACACACAAGGAAGTGCTACCAGCATGCTGATCTGTCATAATCTCGTCATCTGAGCTCATGATATCTTGTCATATCATTTGAGGGAGGAAATTAACTTTTGTTCTACAATGCATTTCTTTTTTGTTAAATTTGGTTTATTTGTGTCAATACATAATCTTTTTTTTTGTAAGATGAGTTCCTTTATTTTCAGTACATTGTAGTTTAGTTTTTTTTTATCACCCTTGCTTGAAGGAACAGTTACCTAGTCACATAACATTAGAGATTTTTGTTATAGCCACCATTTTAATCCTGTGTGTAATCCAGTCCTCCCTTCAGGTGCCTGCCAAAAAAACCCTCTACTTACCTGTCCACACCCCTCTACTAGAAGCCACCTCACCGGCTACAGTTAATTTACGTCATAGCTTGCCTTAAATTTCCACTGTGGTGAAAATCAAGCTTTTAATGTTGTTATATATCTATGAGGTGTTTTTAATAAGTTGTAAGACAAAGCATGTGCAAATTAATAAGTCAGCACTATTGCTCATTATTTTCTCCTTAAAACTGCAGTGAAAAAAAGACTCAAAACGAAAGAACTGAACTGAGTGCTTTTTGCCAACTAATTGGGCTTGAACGGTTAAAGACACACATGTTTCAAAGTGACATGATTTGCAAGTAAATCTAGTCATCATTTATGTCTTAAGTAAACGTAAACAGTTGAGAAAGAACTGAGAAATTGAGAAAGCACAACCACTAGTATAATGGGTCCAGCATCCAAATTTACCTGCTGTCATTATTAATGCTAACCAAACAACAAAAAAGAGAGAAAATGTAAGTAAGTAAGTAATCTTTATTTCTATAGCACTTTTCACAGACAAAAGAGCCACAAAGTGCTTCAGAGAGTTAAAATATACACATAACAGATATACACATAACATACAAATATACATATACACATAAGTACACAAAACATACAAAACTATATTGCTAGCTAAATGCTTGTCTAAAAATATGTGTCTTAAGGATTTTAAAAAAGTTTCCACAGAGTCCAAAGCTCTCAAAGCTAATGGAAGAGAGTTCCCCTTCGAGGGAACTCGCACTGCGTCGTCGTCGACGACACTTTGGGGGAATGCCCCAGCATAGCGCGTCTGAAGCATGAATGAAATCCGTCTGATCCTGATTGGTGCTGCGTCTTGACGTAGTAGATGACGGCATAACCGGAAGATACAAAGGGACGCCAGTACACACACACATTAGCTTTTTTGCTCTTCAGCTGAAAGCGCTCTGTGTATTGTCAGTCTTATTTGGTGTTGTCTGTCTCTGTGAAAGTTTACAAGCACTGTTATGGAACCACGCGAGCAATTTAATATGTGTGTGCATCCGTGTCCGCGTTATATTTCGGGCACGGACACACACCAGCTGTGTGCGCTTTGCCTTGGTGTGCAGCACGCTAGGGCGGCTCTCGAGGGAGCCGCTTGTAGCGAGTGTGATAAGCTGCCGCTCAGGGTGTTGTGCTCGAGGCTGGCCGTGTTTGATGAGCACGGCCAAGCTCGCGAGCCCCGCGGTTCTGGGCCCGCCGTTGTCGAGGCAACGCAGCGCCGCAGATCGTGGGGCTCACAGATGGATCTCTCAACGGGACACGGGACTGCTGCGGCATCTTCCCGGTCCTCGTCTGAGGATTCAGATGTTCTCCCGCCTCGTGTGGAAGCCCGCGAAGCGGTTTCTTCCCACGAGGGAAGGGGATCAGATGCTCTGAGGAGTCTGATGCTGTAAGCATTGATGTGGGTGATGTGGGTGATGTGATCAATCACTTCACGCACCCGCCCAAGAGGAGTT
>JARPMJ010006663.1:0-22500 GCA_033366665.1 Phoxinus dragarum
ACTGAAGGTTTTGTTGATCATTCCCATCTGTGTGGAAGAGCTCAAACTGAATAACTCAACAGTCCGAGGTCAGAGGTCACCTTGATGAAGTGGTGGTCTGCGCGGGACATGGTGGAGTCCCGTGGTTTGGTCAGCACATACTGGTTGTTCTGGGAGTCGATCAGCATGCTGAGCCCCAGATTGCCTTTGTCCACACGCATGGACACGTTCTTCCTCTTCCCGTCCTCCTCGTCCTCCTCCACCCTCAGGACGGCCTCCACGTTCACCCCCTTCATCTGGACAGAGGCAGACACAAATATGGTGCTTATAAGTCAATGAAAGGGGACATATCATGAAAATCTGACTTTCTCCGTGTGTAAGTGCTGTAATCGGTGCTTCTACCGACACAGAAAACGTGAAAAGTGAAACCCAGTAACTTTGTTCTGGTGAGCCTTCCTCTGCAAACATGTCAAAAAATTAAATGATCAGATTTCACTCCATTTCTGACGTATGAAGAGGATCTTATTACAACATTACCGGCCCTTAATCTGCACGTTTACACCCACGGCACGACGTTTGGTTCCTCAAGCGACGACAGAGACCAGTTCTCACGCGACGGCAGAAGATCCAGAAAAGCATGAAACTGTTCTGTAGTCTGTTTCCGTAAGGCTGCACTCGCTACTGGTTATTCTGGGATTCTGGAGGAGTGAGATCGGCCGGTTTCTGTTATTGCCGGAGTTTCTGAAGCTCCGCCCTCTTCTGAACGGAGGCGGAGCTGCAGCTCATTTGCATTTAAAGGGACACACACAAACGGTGTTTTTGCTCACACCAAAAATCGGGAAAATTTTACGAGCTATAATAAATGATCTGGTATTTCAGCTGAAATTTCACACACACATTCTGAGGACACCATAGATTTATATTACATCTTGTGAAAAGGGGCGTAATATGTCAGTTTTAATACTACAGTATGTGTGTGTGTGTGTGTGTGTGTGTGTGTGTCGTCTGCACACCTGTTTGTTGTTGTCGAAGGCGTGCTCCTCGATGTCCTCCTCCAGCCGGTCCGCAGCTTTCCTCACGTCCTCCAGGATCTCCTCCAGCATGGACAGGGTCTTGTTCCGGTCCTGTGCCACCTTCAGCGCCTCCTGCTGGTGCTTCTCCGCTGCCAGCAGCTCCATGTACTCCTGCTCCTCCTGCAAACACACACGCGTGAAACCTGACAGCCACACTTGAGGAAAAGTGCAGACACCTTACAGCGGAAATAACATTACAAGTTACAAATCACCAATTTCAATACGACTAAAGGTGGCGAGGCTTCTCAGTGGCTGGTCCTCATCTCTGGAAGAGTTCACATAAGAACCGCTCGGACTGATGAAAGGCTGAAGTCGGTGCTTAAGACTGCATTCCTTTGCTTTCATTTCGAGTTGAGTTTTGCTACTGTGATGTTTCTTTTGTGTGTATTTGTGTGTATCTTGACATTGTTAAGCACTTTACCTTAACTGTGGTTGTTTTTAAATGTGCTATACAAATAAAATTGAACGACTTGAGCAAAAGTCTTCGAGTATCTGTATATTTGAACAGTGCTTAAGCATTACTCATACTGAACCTAGGCTCAAACTAGTCCTCGGCACGTAAGAGACATGCCCGTGAAAAACAAGAAACTTGATTTGTGAGGAGAGCGATCACGTTTATTTTCTAAAATCAAAATAAAACTGAATACCTAAATATTGCAACAAATCAAGGTAAAAGGCAAAAACACACGAGGTGCAGTTCCTCCAATGCCCTGTAGATATCGCTGTGATAAATCGCTGCAGGAAACATTAGGTGCCAGTACTCTTCACAAATGTATTGGAGTATTTACTTATTCAAAAATGTACTCAAGTAGAGAGTAAAAGTTGTTAATGTCTTTGATACTCAGTAAAACTACAAAGCAGCCAAAAAGATACTTAAGAACAGTAATTACATTTACTCCAATACTTTACACCACTGCACATGTGCATGTCAAACCTGTCACTAATTCACAATTCTTATTTTTTATGGACTATTAAATAATTTTCCGTGCAGATCTTTTTATTTATTTATTAATGTGCCATGTTATGTGTTTTCTGGAGGGCATAACATCCATAGATCTGCAGCACATGCCTGACGATCCATCGGTTTCAAGCCACGGATGTTCAGATCCCCTCCCAAAACAAGAGAGACAAAGATATGTGGACAAACTGCAAGTTTTGGGTGGTTATGAATGTCCCATATACAGCACGGCTTAATGTAGACAACTACTCATTATGCTCTGAGTCTCGCTGTAGTTTCTGGCTCCACTAGAACCAGTTTTCCTGCTTTAATGTTGATTATTTTCCCATATTCTCTGCAACGATCAACAAAGGGATTATCAACAAAGACCATTTCCGCCACCAAATAAATCTTAAATGACATAAAAAGTCGAAAGTAAGAGATAAAGTTACAATTATTACATTCTAAATCAACATTATGACATGCTATGTCATAATTATAAGATCAAGTTTGAAACTATGAAGTCAAAATGTTATGTTATTTTGTCATAATTTCGTCTTTTTAATGACATAATTTCGTCTTTTTAATGACATAATTTTGTCTTTTTAAGTCATAATTTTTTACTTTGTATTTCATTATTTCTACTCCAACTCAAGAAGGCCCCACCCCTTTATTCTTATTCGCATTAATATTTAAATGAGGACTATTGTGACGTGTTGAAAATGCAAGACTACAACGGAGGCGTTTCCGGGTGGCCATGGATGGGTAAATCATAGGGTAATTTTCTTTTAAAAGTGAGCTACTGGGATATTGTGACGTGTTGGTTCCCAGAAGAAGCCCAAGCCACCACTGGAGGCGTTTCTCAGGCGTCACGTGACTCACCTTGATGGCGGCTTCCCTGAGCGCCTGGAGCCTCTGCCGGCTGCTGTCCCTCATGTTGACGATGTCTCGGAGGTTCCCCGTGAGCACGCGCTGGAGCCCCTCCACGGCCTGGAAGAGGGAGCGCTCGCTCTCGTTGAGCTCGCGCTGGAACACCTCGAGCGTGTGGATGCGGAACAGCTTCTCGTTCGGCGCCAGCGACTCGTCCCGCTCCAGCACCAGCGCCGCCGAGCCCAGCTTACGCACGGCCGAGTGCTTGTGTCTGAGGAGCGTGGAGAGCCGCCGGCAGTTCTCCGTCACCCACGGGTGTCCGTACACCTGCGCTCGGTGGCCCTGCTGCGCCTGCAGCGCCACCACCAGGCCGAGGCACAGCACTGCACACACGCCTCGCATCCGGCACGCTGGAAATCACATCATCACAGGGTTATTATAGTCACCGTGAAATCAAAAACTGATAAAAGTGCATCTATCCATCATAAAAGTGCATCTGTCCATCATAAAAGTGCATCTGTCCATGATAAAAGTGTATCTGTCCATGATAAAAGTGCATCTGTCCATCATAAAAGTGCATCTGTCCATGATAAAAGTGTATCTGTCCATGATAAAAGTGCATCTATCCATCATAAAAGTGCATCTGTCCATCATAAAAGTGCCTCTGTCCATCATAAAAGTGCATCTGTCCATCATAAAAGTGCCTCTGTCCATCATAAAAGTGCATCTGTCCATCATAAAAGTGCATCTGTCCATCATAAAAGTGCATCTGTCCATCATAAAAGTGCATCTGTCCATCATAAAAGTGCCTCTGTCCATCATAAAAGTGCATCTGTCCATCATAAAAGTGCATCTGTCCATCATAAAAGTGCCTCTGTCCATCATAAAAGTGCCTCTGTCCATCATAAAAGTGCATCTGTCCATCATAAAAGTGCATCTATCCATGATAAAAGTGCATCAGTCCATCATAAAAGTGCATCTGTCCATCATAAAAGTGCATCTGTCCATCATAAAAGTGCATCTGTCCATCATAAAAGTGCATCTGTCCATCATAAAAGTGCATCTGTCCATCATAAAAGTGCATCTATCCATCATAAAAGTGCATCTGTCCATCATAAAATTGCATCTGTCCATCATAAAAGTGCATCTATCATCATAAAAGTGCATCTATCCATCATAAAAGTGCATCTGTCCATCATAAAAGTGCATCTATCATCATAAAAGTGCATCTATCCATCATAAAAGTGCATCTGTCCATCATAAAAGTGCATCTGTCCATCATAAAAGTGCATCTGTCCATCATAAAAGTGCATCTGTCCATCATAAAAGTGCATCTATCATCATAAAAGTGCATCTATCCATCATAAAAGTGCATCTATCATCATAAAAGTGCATCTGTCCATCATAAAAGTGCATCTGTCCATCATAAAAGTGCATCTGTCCATCATAAAAGTGCATCTGTCCATCATAAAAGTGCATCTGTCCATCATAAAAGTGCATCTGTCCATGATAAAAGTGCATCTGTCCATCATAAAAGTGCATCTGTCCATCATAAAAAGTGCATCTGTCCATCATAAAAGTACATCTGTCCATCATAAAAGTGCATCTGTCCATCATAAAAGTGCATCTGTCCATCATAAAAGTGCATCTGTCCATCATAAAAGTGCATCTGTCCATCATAAAAGTGCATCTGTCCATCATAAAAGTGCATCTGTCCATCATAAAAAGTGCATCTGTCCATCATAAAAGTGCATCTGTCCATCATAAAAGTGCATCTATCCATCATAAAAGTGCATCTGTCCATCATAAAAGTGCATCTGTCCATCATAAAAGTGCATCTGTCCATCATAAAAGTGCATCTGTCCATCATAAAAGTGCATCTGTCCATCATAAAAAGTGCATCTGTCCATCATAAAAGTGCATCTGTCCATCATAAAGTGCTCCACACAGTTCTGGGGGGTTAATAAAAGCCTTATGAAGTGAAACATTGCGTTTGTGTAAGAAAAATATCCATATTTTAAACTTAATCGACTAAAATAAGTAACTAGCTTCCGGCAGACGGCCGTACGCATCGATTTATGGTGAAAATGTTTTTTTTTTTAAGTTACTTTTTTTATAACTCATCCGATTAAATTATATTAAGCCTTAAAGTTGTTCATAATTATGGGCGTGGCCACTTGAGTGACAGGTGGATTCAAAAATGCTCTTCAGAAACACTACTGGTGACGTCACGCACACTACGGAAATATTTTTTTACAGTCTACGGTTGCTTTGGAAGCAGAGCTAATGGTACTAAAAAAACACTGATCCACAAAGACAGTAAATGAAGAGTGTAAATGAATATTACTCTAAAGAGCCATTAGATATGAAACTCGAGAACTCACCTGACATGTGATATGAACACTAAAGACTCCTGAGGTGTGTCACTAACTAGACAAACAGCCCTGCAGTGTGTTTACCGGCCCGGCACACCTGGATCCTGCAGAGATACGCCTCATGTTCGTCAGCACTTCATCCCTGAACCAGTGAGGAGCTAAACACAAGCACAGGTCACCTCATCAGAGAATATTAATGACATGTTGATATGGAATGTGACATAACAGGGTGGATTTCTCACACAATGACACGAAGCTATTTTGATATATATGTTTTCTGTTGGGAATGAATGAGGCTTACTTAACAATATGTACTTTGTTATACTCTTTCAAGTCTATAGAAACAGCAGCTCGTGCGATTAATGCATCAGCGTCCACACGACGCGATAGTGTTGTCGCCTGTCGCTTTAAATGCTCGAGCTCTCTGAAGCAGGGTGGATTCTGATTGGCTGTCAACAGCTGAATATGCAGGAGAGGGAGGAGCTTCTGCCAAAAATAATTACAGTCTAAATTCTACGATGTCATGGTTCGGTAAATTTTTCGATAACTTGTGTTATATTAGTATCGTTGATATACTTTTATAGTCTTTATTAATATTTTGAATTAGTTTTTATGTTTAGATTTTCTTCATTTGAATTTGAGTAATTTTCTCTTATGTTTTCCACATTTTTATTCGTATATGTCAGTTTTTTTATTAATTTAATTAATAAATTGTTTTATTCTTAATTTAAATGTTTTAATACATCAAGTTAAAGTAAATGAAACTGATAAATATTGCCTTGGCAACTATAACTGAAATAAAATACGTTTAAGTTTTATTTTATTTTATTTCAGTTGACGTTTTTTCAGGTCTAGAACATGTTTTTAATGGTTTTATTTTTAGCTATACTATAAGTTTAGTTTATAACTATGATAATAATAACCCTGGTAATTCTAGGGACAGACAGAAAACATACAAAAAATACTTTCCCCCTGATTTTTTAAAGATAATATTTCATTTACATTTTGAGATGATACACATTATCAACGGACACACAGCGATAATGACGCGTTTCTGATTTTTAAAAATTAAATGACTAAATAACTGATCAATGTCAACTGACTTCGCGTGACAATAAATCACTGTAAGTTACCTGTATAATATTCAGAATTATGCAGGTGACGGATCTGTCCACCAAACGCGTTATTGTTATAATGATTATTTATTCAGGTAACCTTGACGACGGTTGTCAGTCATCCACTTCAAGTACATTTTCTACATGGCATTCTGCAAGATATCAGCAACGCTAATAAACAGAAAGAGAGAAGTAACTCATACCTGTGAGTGAGATGATGCAGTTCGCTGCGAGAACGCGTCAGTGAACGGAGGAAACAATCGCGCTCTTGTGACGCCACATGCTGCGCGCGCACCTCACCGGACAGCAGCGGCGCGCGGCTCGCGCACGGACAACGGTGAGATCCGCGCTCGCTCGGTTCCCGGAGCAGGTAAACGGCTTACCGGGGAGAGAGAGGGAGAGAGTAGAGCAGATCACACTAGACTACACTTCACCGAGAGTTCTGGGACGATTGGCGAACATTAAGCGCGTTTGTGTGCTGTCAGTTCTGTCAGGATTTGTTTTTCAGCGCAGAACTGAATCACAACAGCGCGTTGAATTCTGGGGAATGTAGTTTTCATTCCGCACCGCGCATGACAAAAATAAGACCATTTCCGCCACATAAGATGCTCTGCTAAATCTTACTTGACATAAAAAGTCGAAAATAAGAGATAAAGTTAAAATTATTACGTTCTAAATCAACATTATGTCATAATTATAAGATACATTTTGAAACTATGAAGTCAAAATAATTATATTGTCATAATTTCGACTTTTAATATCATAATTGTTACCTTTTAAGTAATAAATGATTTGCGTAAACGCATGATTTTCCATAAGGATATATGGCGGAGTTAGTCACTGAATATGACTAAAATATAGAAAACTTTTGATTTTGCCACATACGTCTATCAAACTTTTGTAATTACAAATAATCCACAATTAATAACTTCTAAATTCTTGCTGACGACATAAATTCCGTGTTTGTGCAAGGTTATACATTCTGCAAACCATTTGAGAAGTTCAGATAACTTGAATTGTCAAGAGCAGCGCATGTGTAAAAAACTACATTTCCCAGAGTTCTCCGAGCGCCAGCTGGTTTCCGCGCATGCGCACAGGCCGCTCGGCTGGAGATGAAGATGGTAGGTGAGCGCGCAGGGGGCAGTGTTTTGTGTTTATCTGTAATGTTTGCTAACACTAATGCTCGTTCTGCGCCCGTTCTCACGCTGTTTCCGCGCGTCAGTTTATGAGGGAAACGCGGAGTGTTTTGCGAGATCCGAATCTAAGCGGGTCACCGGAACCGATCGCCCTTCTGCACGCGGTTCCGACACCCTGAGCTCTTCATAAACCCAAAACTACACTTACCATGGTAATGCACTGTTAATATCACGATGAGATATGAATGTGGTAATAAACACTATGGTATTATAGCACTGTACCATGATAACCCCACTGATTTATGATAACGGTTGGATTAACGTTTACTTCAGGCGATTCGTACATATAGCCAATGTTTAATTATCAATTTTTGTGTTTGAACAATCATAATTGCAAGTAACTGATGTCAGTTTACGCTTTATCGAAGCTTAACTCCGCCACGAAATTATTTAACGTTAAATAATCAATTAAAACCGGTAATTCCGACTTTTATCTCACTATTCGTACTTATTTCAAGCAATTCTAAGAAAAAGTCTATCTCTGTGTCCTAAATCGTGTACTGAGTAACGTTAACGTTACCGTTAAAACATTTTAACTTGACCGTTACTAACTGTTCGTGTTTTTTTCTTTTTAATTCAGTACAAAAAATGTATAATACAGAATAAAGAACACGAACATACATAGAAAAAGGGGGAAATTATAATTTACATAATTGTTCGGGATGTTTTCAAAGATGAATAATATAATGAAGTGTACTGTCAGTGTCACGTGACCCACCAGCGTCAGTTGCGTCGCTTCAGTACCATTCACAAATGCTCCCCCGTGGCCTCATGGGATAGGAGTGTAACCTAGTAACTGGTTTTCTGGCATACATGTGTTGTACGTGTTCGTACGGCTTGTGATGAAGTTGTTGCTGTCGAGTCATGTTGAATTTCCACATACTGGGGATGGACTTGACTGACTGCCTCTGTTTACTGCGACTAAAGCTTCAAGGCCTCCTCCTCTTCACCTCTGTACAGATAAACGTTGTCAAAATGATTCCAGTTCACATGGAAGCAACAAAAATCATCTGTATTAAGAATTATTAAGGCCAGACAAGTCATTTGTTGAGGTCAGTGTGTAAAGAGAGACTACACGTCTGCACAGTGCACACATATTCAAACGCGCATATCAGTGTTTACACTGACTAGCGTTTGTGAAGTTTAATGAGATGATACCATTTTCCTATAGCGGTGTCGTGCTAGCGGCCGCTAAGTTAATAACTAATTATCAAGTGACTCTAACTTCATCTGGACAGTAACTTTATTCTAGATCTGCTGTAAAGCTGAACACTGTTACTGTAATCTCCTGTGACACTCTATATTGCTAAAGCGCTGTATAGATGACTAGCGGTGTTGTTGCTCCTCAGCATAAACTGAAGTCGACCCAGAAGGAGAAGATCCGCCAGGTCATGTCCTTCAGCCGGGCCGCGGAGAGGACCGCTCTGTTCTGCCTGACCCACAATGACTGGAGACGAGACACGACCTCGAGCAACCACTTCCAGAACCACAGAGAGCCCATGGACCGCAAGAAGCTGGACCAGCTCTACAACCGCTATAAAGGTGAGCCGACGTGTGTGTGTGTGTGTGTGTGTGTGTGTGTGTGTGTGTGTGTGTGTGTGTGTGTGTGTGTGTGTGTGTGTGTGTGTGTGTGTGTGTGTGTGTGTTCCTTCATGTGTGCTGCTGCTGCTTCTGTCTGCAGATCCTCACGACGAGAACAAGATCGGACTCGAGGGAATCCAGCAGTTCTGCGACGACCTGGTTCTGGATCCCGCTAGCGTCGGCGTGCTCATCGTAGCATGGAAGTTCAGAGCGGCGACGCAGTGCGAGTTCAGTCGCGAAGAGTTCTTGGATGGCATGTCGGATCTGGGGTGAGGCGGCAAACATCTTTCTGTCTCACTATTCTCACGTTATTTCTTGCAATAGAGACAGAGCGTAACGCGTCATAATCTGAAGGCCACGCCCATGTCCGCGACTAACTTCCACTCCACAGAGACGCCGAGAGCTAGCGTCCGCGACTAACTTCCACTCGACAGAGACGCCGAGAGCTAGAGTCCGCCACTAACACCGACTCGACAGAGACGCCGAGAGCTAGCGTCCGCGACTAACTTCCACTCGACAGAGACGCCGAGAGCTAGCGTCCGCGACTAACTTCCACTCGACAGAGACGCCGAGAGCTAGAGTCCGCCACTAACACCGACTCGACAGAGACGCCGAGAGCTAGCGTCCGCGACTAACTTCCACTCGACAGAGACGCCGAGAGCTAGCGTCCGCGACTAACTTCCACTCGACAGAGACGCCGAGAGCTAGCGTCCGCGACTAACTTCAACTCGACAGAGACCCCGAGAGCTAGCGTCCGCGACTAACTTCCACTCGACAGAGACCCCGAGAGCTAGCGTCCGCGACTAACTTCCACTCGACAGAGACGCCGAGAGCTAGCGTCCGCGACTAACTTCCACTCGACAGAGACCCCGAGAGCTAGCGTCCGCGACTAACTTCAACTCGACAGAGACACCGAGAGCTAGCGTCCGCGACTAACTTCCACTCGACAGAGACCCCGAGAGCTAGCGTACGCGACTAACTTCCACTCGACAGAGACCCCGAGAGCTAGCGTCCGCGACTAACTTCAACTCGACAGAGACCCCGAGAGCTAGCGTCCGCGACTAACTTCCACTCGACAGAGACACCGAGAGCTAGCGTCCGCGACTAACTTCCACTCGACAGAGACCCCGAGAGCTAGCGTCCGCGACTAACTTCAACTCGACAGAGACACCGAGAGCTAGCGTACGCGACTAACTTCCACTCGACAGAGACCCCGAGAGCTAGCGTCCGCGACTAACTTCAACTCGACAGAGACCCCGAGAGCTAGCGTCCGCGACTAACTTCCACTCGACAGAGACCCCCGAGAGCTAGCGTCCGCGACTAACTTCAACTCGACAGAGACCCCCGAGAGCTAGCGTCCGCGACTAACTTCAACTCGACAGAGACCCCCGAGAGCTAGCGTCCGCGACTAACTTCAACTCGACAGAGACACCGAGAGCTAGCGTCCGCGACTAACTTCCACTCGACAGAGACCCCCGAGAGCTAGCGTCCGCGACTAACTTCAACTCGACAGAGACCCCCGAGAGCTAGCGTCCGCGACTAACTTCCACTCGACAGAGACCCCCGAGAGCTAGCGTCCGCGACTAACTTCAACTCGACAGAGACCCCGAGAGCTAGCGTCCGCGACTAACTTCAACTCGACAGAGACGCCGAGAGCTAGCGTCCGCGACTAACTTCCACTCGACAGAGACCCCCGAGAGCTAGCGTCCGCGACTAACTTCCACTCGACAGAGACCCCGAGAGCTAGCGTCCGCGACTAACTTCAACTCGACAGAGACGCCGAGAGCTAGCGTCCGCGACTAACTTCCACTCGACAGAGACGCCGAGAGCTAGCGTCCGCGACTAACTTCCACTCGACAGAGACCCCCGAGAGCTAGCGTCCGCGACTAACTTCAACTCGACAGAGACCCCGAGAGCTAGCGTCCGCGACTAACTTCCACTCGACAGAGACACCGAGAGCTAGCGTCCGCGACTAACTTCCACTCGACAGAGACCCCGAGAGCTAGCGTCCGCGACTAACTTCAACTCGACAGAGAGCCCGAGAGCTAGCGTCCGCGACTAACTTCCACTCGACAGAGACACCGAGAGCTAGCGTCCGCGACTAACTTCCACTCGACAGAGACCCCGAGAGCTAGCGTCCGCGACTAACTTCAACTCGACAGAGACGCCGAGAGCTAGCGTACGCGACTAACTTCCACTCGACAGAGACGCCGAGAGCTAGAGTCCGCGACTAACTTCCACTCGACAGAGACGCCGAGAGCTAGCGTCCGCGACTAACTTCCACTCGACAGAGACGCCGAGAGCTAGCGTCCGCGACTAACTTCCACTCGACAGAGACGCCGAGAGCTAGTGTCCGCGACTAACTTCCACTCGACAGAGACGCCGAGAGCTAGTGTCCGCGACTAACTTCCACTCGACAGAGACGCCGAGAGCTAGCGTCCGCGACTAACTTCCACTCGACAGAGACGCCGAGAGCTAGAGTCCGCGACTAACTTCCACTCGACAGAGACGCCGAGAGCTAGCGTCCGCGACTAACTTCCACTCGACAGAGACGCCGAGAGCTAGCGTCCGCGACTAACTTCCACTCGACAGAGACGCCGAGAGCTAGCGTCCGCGACTAACTTCCACTCGACAGAGACGCCGAGAGCTAGCGTCCGCGACTAACTTCCACTCGACAGAGACGCCGAGAGCTAGCGTCCGCGACTAACTTCCACTCGACAGAGACGCCGAGAGCTAGCGTCCGCGACTAACTTCCACTCGACAGAGACGCCGAGAGCTAGCGTCCGCGACTAACTTCCACTCGACAGAGACGCCGAGAGCTAGCGTCCGCGACTAACTTCCACTCGACAGAGACGCCGAGAGCTAGCGTCCGCGACTAACTTCCACTCGACAGAGACACCAAGAGCTAGCGTCCGCGACTAACTTCCACTCGACAGAGACGCCGAGAGCTAGCGTCCGCGACTAACTTCCACTCGACAGAGACGCCGAGAGCTAGAGTCCGCGACTAACTTCCACTCGACAGAGACACCGAGAGCTAGCGTCCGTGACTAACTTCCACTCGACAGAGACGCCGAGAGCTAGCGTCCGTGACTAACTTCCACTCGACAGAGACGCCGAGAGCTAGCGTCCGCGACTAACTTCCACTCGACTGAGACGCCGAGAGCTAGCGTCCGCGACTAACTTCCACTCGACAGAGACACTGAGAGCTAGCGTCCGTGACTAACTTCCACTCGACAGAGACACTGAGAGCTAGCGTCCGCGACTAACTTCCACTCGACTGAGACGCCGAGAGCTAGCGTCCGCGACTAACTTCCACTCGACAGAGACACTGAGAGCTAGCGTCCGTGACTAACTTCCACTCGACAGAGACGCCGAGAGCTAGCGTCCGCGACTAACTTCCACTCGACTGAGACGCCGAGAGCTAGCGTCCGCGACTAACTTCCACTCGACAGAGACACTGAGAGCTAGAGTCCGCGACTAACTTCCACTCGACAGAGACGCCGAGAGCTAGCGTCCGCGACTAACTTCCACTCGACAGAGACACTGAGAGCTAGCGTCCGTGACTAACTTCCACTCGACAGAGACGCCGAGAGCTAGCGTCCGCGACTACTTCCACTCGACAGAGACACTGAGAGCTAGCGTCCGTGACTAACTTCCACTCGACAGAGACACTGAGAGCTAGCGTCCGCGACTAACTTCCACTCGACAGAGACACTGAGAGCTAGAGTCCGCGACTAACTTCCACTCGACAGAGACGCCGAGAGCTAGCGTCCGCGACTAACTTCCACTCGACAGAGACACTGAGAGCTAGCGTCCGTGACTAACTTCCACTCGACAGAGACGCCGAGAGCTAGCGTCCGCGACTAACTTCCACTCGACTGAGACGCCGAGAGCTAGCGTCCGCGACTAACTTCCACTCGACAGAGACACTGAGAGCTAGCGTCCGTGACTAACTTCCACTCGACAGAGACGCCGAGAGCTAGCGTCCGCGACTAACTTCCACTCGACAGAGACACTGAGAGCTAGCGTCCGCGACTAACTTCCACTCGAATGAGACGCCGAGAGCCAGAGTCCGCGACTAACTTCCACTCGACAGAGACGCTGAGAGCTAGCGTCCGTGACTAACTTCCACTCGACAGAGACGCCGAGAGCTAGAGTCCGCGACTAACTTCAACTCGAATGAGACGCCGAGAGCCAGAGTCCGCGACTAACTTCCACTCGACAGAGACGCTGAGAGCTAGCGTCCGTGACTAACTTCCACTCGACAGAGACGCCGAGAGCTAGAGTCCGCGACTAACTTCCACTCGACAGAGACACTGAGAGCCAGAGTCCGCGACTAACTTCCACTCGACAGAGACACCGAGAGCTAGAGTCCGCGACTAACTTCCACTCGACAGAGACACTGAGAGCTAGCGTCCGCGACTAACTTCCACTCGAATGAGACGCCGAGAGCCAGAGTCCGCAACTAACTTCCACTCGACAGAGACGCTGAGAGCTAGCGTCCGTGACTAACTTCCACTCGACAGAGACGCCGAGAGCTAGCGTCCGCGACTAACTTCCACTCGACAGAGACGCTGAGAGCTAGCGTCCGCGACTAACTTCCACTCGACAGAGACGCCGAGAGCTAGCGTCCGCGACTAACTTCCACTCGACAGAGACACTGAGAGCCAGAGTCCGCGACTAACTTCCACTCGACAGAGACACCGAGAGCTAGCGTCCGCGACTAACTTCCACTCGACAGAGACACTGAGAGCCAGAGTCCGCGACTAACTTCCACTCGACAGAGACACAGAGAGCTAGCGTCCGCGACTAACTTCCACTCGACAGAGACACAGAGAGCTAGCGTCCGCGACTAACTTCCACTCGACAGAGACACAGAGAGCTAGCGTCCGCGACTAACTTCCACTCGACAGAGACCCCGAGAGCTAGCGTCCGCGACTAACTTCAACTCGACAGAGACACCGAGAGCTAGCGTCCGCGACTAACTTCCACTCGACAGAGACGCTGAGAGCTAGCGTCCGCGACTAACTTCCACTCGACAGAGACGCCGAGAGCTAGTGTCCGCGACTAACTTCCACTCGACAGAGACGCTGAGAGCTAGCGTCCGTGACTAACTTCCACTCGACAGAGACACTGAGAGCTAGCGTCCGCGACTAACTTCCACTCGACAGAGACACTGAGAGCCAGAGTCCGCGACTAACTTCCACTCGACAGAGACACTGAGAGCCAGAGTCCGCGACTAACTTCCACTCGACAGAGACACTGAGAGCTAGCGTCCGCGACTAACTTCCACTCGACAGAGACACTGAGAGCCAGAGTCCGCGACTAACTTCCACTCGACAGAGACGCCGAGAGCTAGCGTCCGCGACTAACTTCCACTCGACAGAGACACTGAGAGCCAGAGTCCGCGACTAACTTCCACTCGACAGAGACGCCGAGAGCTAGCGTCCGCGACTAACTTCCACTCGACAGAGACGCTGAGAGCTAGCGTCCGTGACTAACTTCCACTCGACAGAGACGCCGAGAGCTAGAGTCCGCGACTAACTTCCACTCGACAGAGACGCCGAGAGCTAGTGTCCGCGACTAACTTCCACTCGACAGAGACGCTGAGAGCTAGCGTCCGTGACTAACTTCCACTCGACAGAGACGCCGAGAGCTAGCGTCCGCGACTAACTTCAACTCGACAGAGACACCGAGAGCTAGAGTCCGCCACTAACACCGACTCGACAGAGACGCCGAGAGCTAGCGTCCGCGACTAACTTCAACTCGACAGAGACCCCCGAGAGCTAGTGTCCGCGACTAACTTCCACTCGACAGAGACGCTGAGAGCTAGCGTCCGTGACTAACTTCCACTCGACAGAGACACCGAGAGCTAGCGTCCGCGACTAACTTCCACTCGACAGAGACACTGAGAGCCAGAGTCCGCGACTAACTTCCACTCGACAGAGACACTGAGAGCCAGAGTCCGTGACTAACTTCCACTCGACAGAGACGCCGAGAGCTAGCGTCCGCGACTAACTTCCACTCGACAGAGACGCTGAGAGCTAGCGTCCGCGACTAACTTCCACTCGACAGAGACGCCGAGAGCTAGCGTCCGTGACTAACTTCCACTCGACAGAGACGCCGAGAGCTAGCGTCCGTGACTAACTTCCACTCGACAGAGACCCCGAGAGCTAGCGTCCGCGACTAACTTCCACTCGACAGAGACGCTGAGAGCTAGCGTCCGTGACTAACTTCCACTCGACAGAGACCCCGAGAGCTAGCGTCCGCGACTAACTTCCACTCGACAGAGACGCCGAGAGCTAGCGTCCGTGACTAACTTCCACTCGACAGAGACCCCGAGAGCTAGCGTCCGCGACTAACTTTCACTCGACAGAGACGCTGAGAGCTAGCGTCCGTGACTAACTTCCACTCGACAGAGACGCCGAGAGCTAGAATCCGCGACTAACTTCCACTCGACAGAGACGCTGAGAGCTAGCGTCCGTGACTAACTTCCACTCGACAGAGACGCCGAGAGCTAGAGTCCGCGACTAACTTCAACTCGAATGAGACGCCGAGAGCCAGAGTCCGCGACTAACTTCCACTCGACAGAGACGCTGAGAGCTAGCGTCCATGACTAACTTCCACTCGACAGAGACGCCGAGAGCTAGAGTCCGCGACTAACTTCCACTCGACAGAGACACTGAGAGCTAGCGTCCGCGACTAACTTCCACTCGACAGAGACACTGAGAGCTAGCGTCCGCGACTAACTTCCACTCGAATGAGACGCCGAGAGCCAGAGTCCGCAACTAACTTCCACTCGACAGAGACGCTGAGAGCTAGCGTCCGTGACTAACTTCCACTCGACAGAGACGCCGAGAGCTAGCGTCCGCGACTAACTTCCACTCGACAGAGACACTGAGAGCCAGAGTCCGCGACTAACTTCCACTCGACAGAGACACCGAGAGCTAGAGTCCGCGACTAACTTCCACTCGACAGAGACGCCGAGAGCTAGCGTCCGCGACTAACTTCCACTCGACAGAGACACTGAGAGCCAGAGTCCGCGACTAACTTCCACTCGACAGAGACACTGAGAGCCAGAGTCCGCGACTAACTTCCACTCGACAGAGACACAGAGAGCCAGAGTCCGCGACTAACTTCCACTCGACAGAGACACTGAGAGCCAGAGTCCGCGACTAACTTCCACTCGACAGAGACGCTGAGAGCTAGCGTCCGCGACTAACTTCCACTCGACAGAGACGCCGAGAGCTAGCGTCCGCGACTAACTTCCACTCGACAGAGACACTGAGAGCTAGCGTCCGCGACTAACTTCCACTCGACAGAGACACAGAGAGCCAGAGTCCGCGACTAACTTCCACTCGACAGAGACACTGAGAGCCAGAGTCCGCGACTAACTTCCACTCGACAGAGACGCTGAGAGCTAGCGTCCGCGACTAACTTCCACTCGACAGAGACGCCGAGAGCTAGCGTCCGCGACTAACTTCCACTCGACAGAGACGCTGAGAGCTAGCGTCCGTGACTAACTTCCACTCGACAGAGACGCTGAGAGCTAGCGTCCGTGACTAACTTCCACTCGACAGAGACGCCGAGAGCTAGCGTCCGCGACTAACTTCCACTCGACAGAGACACTGAGAGCTAGCGTCCGCGACTAACTTCCACTCGACAGAGACGCTCTTACATGTACTTTATTAGACAGGTGAGCAAATGTACATAAAACTAATCAATGCTATATAGCTCAACATGATGAAATGATAGAATATGATCAGTATGTTATTCTAATGTTGATCTAGCGTACTGCTAGTCTCATATCCAACAAACACACAGAATAACATTATAACTTTAACACACTCAGATGCAGTTTAGTGTGATAGTGTAGAGCGAGTGAGACAGCGCTGCGTTACCTCACGGGCTTCACTCGTCTAATAAACTGACCGGTGTGAGTAATTCTGCACTTGTGGGTACGGTAGTTCGGTGAAAATGAAATGTCCTCATTCCTTTATATCCGCGGGACTCGCGTGTGGCGCCGATATCTGTCTCTCATTAGCATTAGCGCTCTGCTTCACACACAGTCATGATAAAAACATCAGTGTATTCACTCATCCATAAACATTATTAGATCATCAGCTTGACAGCAAGTCCCATAATTCTGCTCATCACTGCGTCATCAACCTACGGCTGTGTTGTTGTAAGAGGCTAGCGCCCCCTTGCAGGGGAAGCGTGCAGATGTTAACTCCCGCACTGCTTGTTTGTCCAGATGTGACAGTCCGGAGAAGCTGAAGAGTCTTTTGCCCAGACTAGAGCAGGAGCTGAAGGATTCTGGGAAGTTCCGAGACTTCTATCAGTTCACGTTTGCCTTCGCCAAGAGCCCGGGTCAGAAGGCTTTAGGTGAGCGACTGCTGTGCTGAACACCTGTGCTGTGATGACCCGTGTGTGCAGTTACCCATGATCCTCTCTGTCTCAGATCTGGAGATGGCCGTGGCCTACTGGAACCTCGTTCTCACCGGACGCTTCAAGTTCCTCCACCTCTGGAACACTTTCCTCCTGGTACGCTTTACATTTCCATAATCACTTAAGATCAGAAAGAGGAACTGAACAAACACGACGGGATCTCGACCAATGCCAGACCAAACCAGTCCTGTTCAGTGTTTACAGTACACACCTGACCCAGTCTGGAGCCGCACGGGTGTATCTGTGGCAATAGCAACTATACATCGTATGGGTCACAATTATACATTTTTCTTTAATGCCAGAAATCATGAGGATATTAAGATCATGTTCCATGAAGATATTTAGTAAATGTCCTACCGTAAATATATAAAACATGTATTTGTGTGAGTGAATGCAGCACAATCGTGAACATAAATGCACAACTTTAAAGGAGATTTTCTCAATGTTTACATTTTTTTGCTCCTCAGATTCCAGATTTTCAATAGTTGTGTCTCGACCAAATATTGTCCTATCCTAACACACCACACATCAGTGGAGAGATTATTTATTCAGCTTTCAGATTATGTATACATCTCAGTTTCATAAAATTGACCCATGTGACTGGTTTAGTGGTCCAGGGTCACGTGTGTGTGTGTATAATTATTTTGTATATATAAATACACGCACATGCATGTATAAATGTAGGAAATATTTGCATGTGTATATACTGTATATATTTACATTATACTTTATATCATATATAAATAACATTTTTCTTAAATATATACATGCATGTGTATTTTTATATATATAAAATTATACACAGTACACACAAACATATATTATGTAAACACAGCTTTATTGTGGCTGTGATTAATGGTTGGCCGTGTGTGTGTGTGTGTGTGACCTCACCTGTGTGTGTGTGTGTGTGTGTCCTCACCTGTGTGTGTGTGTGTGTGTGTCCTCACCTGTGTGTGTGTGTGTGTGTCCTCACCTGTGTGTGTGTGTGTGTGTGTGTATTTGTGTTCTCACCTGTGTGTGTGTCCTCACCTGTGTGTGTGTGTGTGTGTGTGTGTGTCCTCACCTGTGTGTTGTGTGTGTGTGTGTGTGTCCTCACCTGTGTGTGTTTTGTGTGTGTGTGTGTGTGTCCTCACCTGTGTGTGTGTTCTCACCTGTGTGTGTGTGTGTGTCCTCACCTGTGTGTTGTGTGTGTGTGTCCTCACCTGTGTGTGTTTTGTGTGTGTGTGTGTGTGTCCTCACCTGTGTGTGTTTTGTGTGTGTGTGTGTGTCCTCACCTGTGTGTGTTTTGTGTGTGTGTGTGTGTCCTCACCTGTGTATGTTTTGTGTGTGTGTGTGTGTCCTCACCTGTGTGTGTTTTGTGTGTGTGTCCTCGTGTGTGTGTGTCCCCTCACCTGTGTGTGTGTGTGTGTGTGTGTGTGTGTGTCTCCTCGTGTGTGTGTGTCCCCTCACCTGTGTGTTTTGTGTGTGTGTCCTCGTGTGTGATTGTCCCCTCACCTGTGTGTGTGTGTGTGTGTGTGTCCCTCACCTGTGTGTGTGTGTGTGTGTGTGTGTGTGTCCTCACCTGTGTGTGTGTGTGTGTGTGTGTGTGTCCATCCTCACCTCTGGTTGTGTGTGTGTGTGTGTGTGTGTGTCACTGAATGCTGAGGTTCTGCTGAGTCGGTGACGCGTGTGCGTGTGTGTGTGTGTGTGTGTGTCCATCCTCACCTCTGGTTGTGTGTGTGTGTGTGTGTGTGTGTCACTGAATGCTGAGGTTCTGCTGAGTCGGTGACGCGTGTGTTTGTCTGTACAGGAACATCATAAAAAACCCATTTCCAAAGACACGTGGAATCTGCTGCTGGACTTCGGGAACGTGATCGCCGACGACATGTCCAACTACGACGAGGAGGGTGAGACGCTTCTGCATCATCAGCTGCACACACACACACACACACACACACACACACACACACACACACACACACACACACACTTGTGGAAGCTGGGGTTTCTCCATGGAATAAAACGACTTTTTATCCCGCAATACTGAGTTTATTTATCGCAATTGCCAGTTTATTCCATGGCGAGAACAAGCTTCCATTAAAAACTGGATATTCAAAGAAGAAGAGAGTTTGACATGGTTGAGTTTATCAACAGGGATGTGATTGGATGATGAAACGTCTCTCTATATTATACTTTTTATTATAATAAGCACTGATGAAGTGTTCAGTAATAGGAATTTAAAGGGTTAATTGTGATGCCATGTCCATGAGTGTGTTCACAGGCACGTTCTCACACCGATTCTGCTTAATAAGCCGACATGTGACTGGGTTTCAGGGGCGTGGCCGGTGCTCATCGACGACTTCGTGGAGTTCGCCCGGCCGATCGTGACGTCAGAGGATCACCTGACCCTATAATGAGCGCTCACGGGGGGCCGAGCCTCTCACACGGACTCTTTTACAACGAAAGGATTTAAATATATATATATATATCTCTTTAACCGCAGAGAGAGCTTTTACACTGCACCTGGAGTCGGCACTCACACAGGAGTGTCTTCCCATCAGGCAACAGCACGTCCCATGATGCACCACTATGCTTGTTTCCACCACAGAATACTAAAATAGGTCATTGTGGTATTTCTTACTTCTTATCACACAATTGCGTTCATTTTGTGCAATTCTGGCTTTTGTTTAATTGCGAGTTTATTTGCAATTCTTACTTTTTTCCACAATTCTGAGTTTTTTATCAATTCTGAGTTTTTTTTTCTCTGGAATTGCGAGTTTAATTGCAATTCTGACTTTTTTCCACAATTTTGAAAATTGGAATTATTTTTTATTAATTAATTGTTTATTCCGTGGCAGAAACAAGCTTCCAGAACCGAGCTGTGCAGAACTGGACTGAGGAAGATGAGCTCATTTAGTCACGTGACGTCGGCGAGTGTGTGTGTGTGTGTGTGTGTGTGTGTGTGTGTGTGTGTGTGTGTGTGTGAGAGCGTGAATACAGTCACCGATGCGGAGGAGTCACACTAACACACACTGATGATGATCCTGTTCGATCACATTGTTTACGAGCGTCTGTGATAGTAAATCAGCACACACACACACACACACACACACACACACACACCTCAGTGTTTCTATGCTGTCAGTGTTTTTATCAGTTTCTGTGTGTGACATTCAGTTCATCTCATCACTGTTTCTCTGCATGTAAATAAAGATTATTTAACAAACTCGTCACATTATTTGTAACCAATTTTATATTAATGCTTTGGCTCAAATCTGGTGTATCTCCAAATACACACTATCATCAACGTACAATAAACTTCTGGTCGAACGTTTAAAATCATGTCATTACAGAAATCAGAATAATATGATGCTTTGCTGCTCAAAA
The DNA here is from genome assembly GCA_033366665.1 of Phoxinus dragarum. Lineage (NCBI taxonomy): Eukaryota > Metazoa > Chordata > Actinopteri > Cypriniformes > Leuciscidae > Phoxinus > Phoxinus dragarum. The sequence continues at coordinate 20,941 of JARPMJ010006663.1, forward strand.
AATCAGTTATGATTATTATCAGAGTTGAAAATAGTTTCTTGATTTTGGACAGTTTCAGAATCTTTGATTAATAGAAAGTTCAAACAGCATTTATTTGAAATATGATCTTTTGTAACATTATAAATGTCACTTTTTATTAATTTAATGCGTCTTTGATGAACAAAAGTTTTTTTTTATCAAATTTTTTGAACGGCAGTTTATCACAATCAATTTTACTCATCCTCCAAAGAAGAGAGACACATGGCATGAGTGTAAACACATTTAAGCTCAAAAAACTTTTTTTTCCTTTCAAAGTGAAATTTCTATGATTAAGGTTTTTTGATTGTAGTGTCTGAACAAGTATAGACACGTTTGAAAACATTTCACATATGTTTTAGTGCTTTAGCATGCTATACAATGAGTCTATACAGTTAGCATAAAGTTAGCTCTTAACTGCTGGATCATGCTAGTTTTTCAAACTTGTGGGTCTGGGTTACGTTGTGCCAGATCCAGACCACCTAGACCTCCACACTCAGGGGATAATCTGGAGAAGTGAGGAGATGGGTATGCCTCATCATCAGTGTCTGACTTAGGCCTGCCTACCATTTGTTTAATTTAGCTAACACTGATTTCAGTTTTGAGTTTGCACTATGTTATTAAAGAGAAGTTTTATTAAGTTTTTAAGTGGCCTAAATCACAGGATGTTTAGAAATTAGCCTAGTCACTTTATTCTTATATGTTACATAATTGACAGACAGCATTCTATGTCAAAAGGCATCTATTGCCACAGCCTTTTTGCCTGAAATGATTCACAAATATCATAAATTGTGTTGCTATGGTGCTCTAAATGGTTGCTAGGGCGTGGCTTGATAGCTTCACAATGATCCTGAGAGACTGATTGGTCGTCTGAGTAAAATGAGCCCGCCCTCTTGTCTCTGTGACACTGATCCAGAGTTATGTTCAATACAAAATTTACCATATCGGAAAAAACGCATGCTATGGAATTCTAACAGTTTAATAGGGTGACAATATCTAAATAAACCTTAAATTAGTCATTTTGTATTGAATTTGTCTTGCTTTTATATAGCATTACAGTTCATAACATTAAAATGTTCTGTTTTACTTCAGAAATCACTGGCACAATTTACCCCAACGTATTCCCCCAAAGGCACAACTTACCCCGCACCAGGGCAAGTTGTGCCACGAGACCACTTTTTTCCCAAAAGCTTTATTTCTGAAACAATGTATTTCAGATCCACAGTTATTGTTCTCAGGGATCACCACGTCCTGACATATCTGCGCATCCTTAAGTTGAAGGCATCACTGTCATGGCCTCACTTTACAGTCACTCACGCCACTCTCCCCTAACCGTGTTCATCACTGATAATAATCATAAATGTGTCTTGAGCATCAGATCATCATATTTGTTATATCATAACTCAGCTTTGATCACAGGAATAAATGACACGCTTTCTATTCACATAGAGAACTGATGATTTACATTACAATAATACTTCACTGTATTTTGTTCAAATAAATGCAGCTTTGGTGAGCAGAAGAGACTTGACCTGAAGACAGATT
>JARPMJ010006663.1:25000-50424 GCA_033366665.1 Phoxinus dragarum
TTTGGGCAAATGTAAAGGCCTTTTTACACCAAAATTGAAAACATAAGATAGCAGGAAAACATTCCGTGTGTGAGGTGCAGAGTCAGGCCTGTCCTGCAGAGGGCGCCGCTCGAACAAAGCTTTCCGCTTCTGGAGAACAGAACAACACGCAGGAGAAGAAAGTTAACACTACTTTACCAATAAAAACAACATCAGAAGCAAGTGCATTGTGCAATGAAGTGAGATTAAATGCATTCAAATATTTATTTTATTTTAAAAAAAGGAGGTTTGCTTAGTATTCTGATTTTGCATTTCACTGATCTAATTCATTTTGAGGAATACTGAGTTTGTTTTGTGCAAGTGAGACGAGTCAGTGTTCACATGTAGTCTAGAACTACAATAACCCTCGTGTTCACACACACACACACACCTCTGCACTTACTCACGGGCTGTCCTGGGGAAGCAAAGTAACTTGTGTTTCTTATTTGGAAAAAGTAAATCATTTTGTTGTAAATTGAAAAGTAATGCGTTACTTTACTAGTTACTTGAACAAGTAATCTGATTACATAACTCAAGTTACTTATGAGTTACACACAACACTGTCAGTGTCATATATCGATAATGCCGAGTCTGCAGAAGTTAATCAGCGGCTAATTAAGCTTCAGTTCATGGAGACAGGAGTGTGTGTGTGTGTGTGTGTGTGTGTGTGTGTGTGTGTGTGTGTGTGTGTGTGTGTGTGTGTGTGTGGCCTTCATCTGTTTGCTGTCGCGGCCCCTGTGGAGCCCTAATGCACTCGAATGCCTTCCATACATCCACACACACACACACACACACACACACACACTGTAATCAGCTGCGGTTAATCACGGCTAAACTAGTCTGACACATGACTACCGCTGTGGATGCCAGTCGTGCTCCAGCAGCCGTGGGATTTGATCGTGTGTGTGTGTGTGTGTGTGTGTGTGTGTGTGTGTGCTCCTCAGATTACTGGTGTCTGGAGGATCTGTACCGGGAGCTGGTGCGGCTCTATGTGGAGGCCATGGTGTGTCTGCAGGGTCGGGCCCCGGGGCCCAGCACCGCTCAGGGGTGCGCTAACCTCAAGCCCAACAACTTCCTGTTAGCCTGGCACACGCCGTTCAACGAGAAGGGTCCGACAACACACACACACACACACACACACACACACACACACACACACACACACACACACACACACACACACACACACACACACACAAACAAATGGGCTCCTCTGGGTCCTAAAGTCAGTTTCTCTTCAGTGTGCATTCAGATACACATATTGACATTAAAAAAACAAAACATTTTGGGGGTAAAGTTTTAGCATTTTTAGTTTGAATTTTGAGCATTTTTTAGTTTTCTGTGTGAACTGAAGCATTCCTCACATTCCTGTCTAAGGATTCGTTACTTTTTAAAACCCCTTGAAACCATTTTGTTGTGTGTATTCGTTGTTCAAGTGTGTAAAAAGTCCTGGGGTCTTGGACTCCTCTGATGAACACTCGATTTTAAGAGTTGAGTGAGATGTGCAGTGGTTCTGGGTAATGTGTGTGTGTGTGTGTGTGTGTGTGTGTGTGTGTGTGTGTGTGTGGCGCTGCAGGATCTGGCCACGGAGCGGCGACTAAAGCCGTGTGTGTGGGGATGCGCTACTGGCAGCCGGAGCGGCTGGACAGTCTGGTGGAAGTGAGCATAGAGACGGGCCGGATGACCCACAACCACCCCATAGGTGAGCGGCGCTGGGAGCGCTGGGGTTCTGATGATTACGATTCCTATCGATTCCAATTAGAAAAAAAAGAGTTATCATTCACATTTAGTCTTGTTGCAAAACATGTAATTGTATCTGAATATCATGAGCAGAAATCAACAGGCTAAAGAACACTTACACAAGGAACGTTTGCCTGTGGTTTAAAGACACCATAGAAAACAACTATAGCCGAACTCATATAAACTTCAAGCGTTATTAAAGACAAGTAAACACTCAGTAATTAAAGAACAAATAAACAATTAGCGATCACAGTGGGTGTAGACACAACTGGACAAAGACACGATTGAAATAAACAGTGCTTTAAAGGGGTCATGACATGAGAAACCAAATTTGCCTTGATCTTTTGGTATATAAGAGGTCTTTGTACCATTAAAACGTCCTGCAAGTTTCATAGCTTAAGACGTCCTCCCCATTATAAACGAATCATTTATTTAATCGAGCTCTAAATACAGCTCGTTCTGGATTCATGGTAAGAAGTGACGTCACGGTACGAAGTGACGTACCAGCGTTTGCATACGACCGCCTCCAGCACAAGACAACTACGCTTAAAGCGCAAGACAACTACGCTCATTTCGTATCGCTGTCGCGCCCGCGCGCTGCGCGCCTCACAAGTGTTCAGTCGACGGACAGCGAGTGGGTCTGTGTACAGGGAGATTACAATGCCGCAGATGTGCTGTTCCTGGCTGTGGACAAACTACATCTTTGAATACGCTGCGAAAGATCCAGTCGTCAGGGGAAAATGGATGCACTTTATTTTTTGCGGACGTCTCAGTCACGGCAGTGTTAGTTTAAGCGTCTGTTCATTTGAAGGATGACTGTTTTGAGAACAAATCCCAAAATGATGCTGGCTTTGCCAGAAAACTGTTGCTCAAAGATAAGTCCTTGCCGACTATTCTGGGCTCAACAACGACGACGCAAACTGTAAGTAATGTATTTAAAACTTTAAACTACTTTTTAAATCCGCTGAATCCGCAAATGTTCTGGCTGGGGGCGTTAATAATTGATGCATAGGCACTGACGTTAGCCAATCATAACAGTGGGCGTTAACACTGAACTCTTAAAGGGGAAACACTCCCAAAACAGACTGTTTGAATCAGAGGATGAGAAACAGGGTGGGAAAAGGTCATAAATCACTACATTTTAAAAGTTTTTTGTAAAAAAAACTATAGTAATACTATAATTGCACCTAAGGGAACATAATAATACAATAAAAAAAAACATGTCATGACCCCTTTAAGATTTTCAGGTACAGAAACTGTAATCAAATGTAAAATAACACTGCACTTTATTAATAAAATATACATTACAAATATAGTTACTGAAGTTATTGAGTCAAGAACGAGTGAATTTTCTCTTGTCTTCTGTTGATTGATTAGTGTTATTATAGAGACGGCAGCAGGAATATTAGTGCTGTCACTTTAAGAGCTGCTCAATATACTGTAGTTACTCACGCCTGCACTGAACACAGTGAGTCAAAGCTCACAAAGGAATCGAAATAGGTGAGCATGCATGATCTCACGAGGACCAGCATCCTTCACTGGTGTGTGTGTGTGTGTGTGTGTTCTGTGCGCAGGGTTCCTGGGTTCTCTCTGCACGGCTCTCTTCGCTTCATTCGCTATCCAGGGCAAACCTCTGCAGAGCTGGGGTCGCGACCTCTTGAGCCTCATTCCCAAAGCCGAGGAATACTGCCGGAAGACCATCCGACACATGGCGGGTGAGACCGCGCAAGAACAACACGGCAAAGTCTTGATCAGTGTTGGGGAAAGTTAGTTTTAAAAGTAATGCATTACAATATTGCGTTACACCCAAAAAAGTAACTAATTGTGTTACTTAGCTACTTTTTATAAAAAGTAATGCGTTACATTACATTTGCGTTACTTTTTCTCACCTGGGCTGGTCTTGCTTGTTTGTTTTTTACAAAAAAAAAAAAAAAAAAGTAACAAAAAAAGTTTTTTGCAAATGTTTAGGCCCTTTCACACCAAAATTGAAATAATAAGCCCCAGGCTGAAGGAAATGCATTTTTACTCCTGTATAGGAAGAGGTAGAGTACAGTACAGTAGAGTACAGTAGAGGTAGAGTACAGTAGAGTAGAGTACAGTAGAGGTAGAGTACAGTAGAGTAGAGTACAGTAGAGGTAGAGTACAGTAGAGTACAGTAGAGGTAGAGTACAGTAGAGGTAGAGTACAGTAGAGTAGAATACAGTAGAGGTAGAGTACAGTAGAGGTAGAGTACAGTAGAGGTAGAGTACAGTAGAGGTAGAGTACAGTAGAGGTAGAGTACAGTAGAGTACAGTAGAGGTAGAGTACAGTAGAGTACAGTAGAGGTAGAGTACAGTAGAGTACAGTAGAGGTAGAGTACAGTAGAATAGAGTACAGTAGAATAGAGTACAGTAGAGTGCAGTAGAGGTAGAGTACAGTAGAATAGAGTACAGTAGAGTGCAGTAGAGATAGAGTACAGTAGAATAGAGTACAGTAGAGTGCAGTAGAGGTAGAGTACAGTAGAATAGAGTACAGTAGAATAGAGTACAGTAGAGGTAGAGTACAGTAGAGGTAGAGTACAGTAGAATAGAGTACAGTAGAGTGCCGTAGAGGTAGAGTACAGTAGAATAGAGTACAGTAGAATAGAGTACAGTAGAGTACAGTAGAATACAGTAGAGTGCCGTAGAGGTAGAGTACAGTAGAATAGAGTACAGTAGAGTACAGTAGAGTACAGTAGAGTACAGTAGAGGTAGAGTACAGTAGAGGTAGAGTACAGTAGAGGTAGAGTACAGTAGAGGTAGAGTACAGTAGAATAGAGTACAGTAGAGGTAGAGTACAGTAGAGGTAGAGTACAGTAGAGGTAGAGTACAGTAGAATAGAGTACAGTAGAGTAGAGCACAGTAGAGGTAGAGTACAGTAGAGGTAGAGTACAGTAGAATAGAGTACAGTAGAGTACAGTAGAGTACAGTAGAGTACAATAGAGGTAGAGTACAGTAGAGGTAGAGTACAGTAGAATAGAGTACAGTAGAGTAGAGTAGAGTACAGTAGAGGTAGAGTACAGTAGAGGTAGAGTAGAGTACAGTAGAGTACAGTAGAGTACAGTAGAGGTAGAGTACAGTAGAGTACAGTAGAGTAGAGTAGAGTACAGTAGAGGTAGAGTACAGTAGAGTACAGTAGAGGTAGAGTACAGTAGAATAGAGTACAGTAGAATAGAGTACAGTAGAGTGCAGTAGAGGTAGAGTACAGTAGAGGTAGAGTACAGTAGAATAGAGTACAGTAGAGTGCAGTAGAGGTAGAGTACAGTAGAGGTAGAGTACAGTAGAATAGAGTACAATAGAGTGCAGTAGAGGTAGAGTACAGTAGAATAGAGTACAGTAGAGTGCCGTAGAGGTAGAGTACAGTAGAATAGAGTACAGTAGAGTACAGTAGAATACAGTAGAGTGCCGTAGAGGTAGAGTACAGTAGAATAGAGTACAGTAGAGTACAGTAGAGTACAGTAGAGGTAGAGTACAGTAGAATAGAGTACAGTAGAATACAGTAGAGGTAGAGTACAGTAGAGTGCCGTAGAGGTAGAGTACAGTAAAATAGAGTACAGCAGAGTACAGTAAAATAGAGTACAGTAGAGTACAGTAGAGGTAGAGTCCAGTAGAGTACAGTAGAGTAGAGTACAGTAGAGTACAGTAGAGTACAGTACAGTAGAGTACAGTAGAGTACAGTAGAGGTAGAGTACAGTAGAGTGCCGTAGAGGTAGAGTACAGTAAAATAGAGTACAGTAGAGTACAGTAGAATAGAGTACAGTAGAGTACAGTAGAGGTAAAGTACAGTAGAGTACAGTAGAGTACAGTAGAAGTAGAGTACAGTAGAGTGCAGTAGAGGTAGAGTACAGTAGAGTACAGTAGAGGTAGAGTACAGTAGAGTACAGTAGAGGTAGAGTACAGTAGAGTACAGTAGAGGTAGAGTACAGTAGAGTGCAGTAGAGGTAGAGTACAGTAGAGGTAGAGTACAGTAGAGTACAGTAGAGGTAGAGTACAGTAGAGTGCAGTAGAGGTAGAGTACAGTAGAGTACAGTAGAGTACAGTAGAGCACAGTAGAGTACAGTAGAGGTAGAGTACAGTAGAGTACAGTAGAGTAGAGTACAGTAGAGTACAGTAGAGTGCAGTAGAGTGCAGTAGAGGTAGAGTACAGTAGAGTACAGTAGAGGTAGAGTACAGTAGAGTAGAGTACAGTAGAGTACAGTAGAGTAGAGTAAAGTACAGTAGAGGTAGAGTACAGTAGAGTAGAGTACAGTAGAGGTGGAGTACAGTAGAGTGCAGTAGAGGTAGAGTACAGTAGAGTGCAGTAGAGGTAGAGTACAGTAGAGGTAGAGTACAGTAGAGGTAGAGTACAGTAGAGTACAGTAGAGGTAGAGTACAGTAGAGTAGAGTACAGTAGAGTAGAGTACAGTAGAGTACAGTAGAGGTAGAGTACAGTAGAGTAGAGTACAGCAGAGTAGAGTACAGTAGAGGTAGAGTACAGTAGAGGTAGAGTACAGTAGAATAGAGTACAGTAGAATAGAGTACAGTAGAGTACAGTAGAGGTAGAGTACAGTAGAGCGCAGTAGAGGTAGAGTATAGTAGAGGTAGAGTACAGTAGAATAGAGTACAGTAGAGTGCCGTAGAGGTAGAGTACAGTAGAATAGAGTACAGTAGAGTACAGTAGAGTACAGTAGAGGTAGAGTACGGTAGTGTACAGTAGAGGTAGAGTAGAGTACAGTAGAGGTAGAGTACAGTAGAGTGCAGTAGAGTACAGTAGAGGTAGAGTACAGTAGAGTAGAGTAGAGTACAGTAGAGTAGAGTACAGTAGAGGTAGAGTACAGTAGAGGTAGAGTACAGTAAAGTAGAGTACAGTAGAGGTAGAGTACAGTAGAGTACAGTAGAGGTAGAGTACAGTAGAGGTAGAGTACAGAAGATGTAGAGTACAGTAGAGTACAGTAGAGGTAGAGTACAGTAGAGTACAGTAGAGGTAGAGTACAGTAGAGTACAGTAGAGGTAGAGTACAGTAGAGTACAGTAGAGTACAGTAGAGGTAGAGTACAGTAGAGTACAGTAGAGGTAGAGTACAGTAGAGGTAGAGTACAGTAGAGTACAGTAGAGGTAGAGTACAGTAGAGTGCAGTAGAGTTAGAGTACAGTAGAGTACAGTAGAGGTAGAGTACAGTAGAGGTAGAGTACAGTAGAGGTAGAGTACAGTAGAGGTAGAGTACAGTAGAGTTAGAGTACAGTAGAGTACAGTAGAGGTAGAGTACAGTAGAGTACAGTAGAGGTAGAGTACAGTAGAGTGCAGTAGAGGTAGAGTGCAGTAGAGGTAGAGTACAGTAGAGTACATTAGAGTACAGTAGAGGTAGAGTACAGTAAAGGTAGAGTACAGTAGAGGTAGAGTACAGTAAAGTGCAGTAGAGGTAGAGTACAGTAGAGTACTGTGGAGTACAGTAGAGGTAGAGTACAGTAGAGTACATTAGAGTACAGTAGAGGTAGAGTACAGTAAAGGTAGAGTACAGTAGAGTACAGTAGAGGTAGAGTACAGTAGAGGTAGAGTACAGTAGAGGTAGAGTACAGTAGAGTACAGTAGAAGTAGAGTACAGTAGAGGTGGAGTACAGTAGAGTACAGTAGAGTACAGTAGAAGTAGAGTACAGTAGAGGTAGAGTACAGTAGAGTACAGTAGAGGTAGAGTACAGTAGAGGTAGAGTACAGTAGAGGTAGAGTACAGTAGAGGTAGAGTACAGTAGAGTTAGAGTACAGTAGAGTACAGTAGAGGTAGAGTACAGTAGAGTACAGTAGAGGTAGAGTACAGTAGAGTGCAGTAGAGGTAGAGTGCAGTAGAGGTAGAGTACAGTAGAGTACATTAGAGTACAGTAGAGGTAGAGTACAGTAAAGGTAGAGTACAGTAGAGGTAGAGTACAGTAAAGTGCAGTAGAGGTAGAGTACAGTAGAGTACTGTGGAGTACAGTAGAGGTAGAGTACAGTAGAGTACATTAGAGTACAGTAGAGGTAGAGTACAGTAAAGGTAGAGTACAGTAGAGTACAGTAGAGGTAGAGTACAGTAGAGGTAGAGTACAGTAGAGGTAGAGTACAGTAGAAGTAGAGTACAGTAGAGGTGGAGTACAGTAGAGTACAGTAGAAGTAGAGTACAGTAGAGGTAGAGTACAGTAGAGTACAGTAGAGTACAGTAGAGGTGGAGTACAGTAGAGTACAGTAGAGGTAGAGTACAGTAGAGGTAGATGTAGAGTACAGTAGAGGTAGAGTACAGTAGAGGTAGATGTAGAGTACAGTAGAGGTAGAGTACAGTAGAGGTAGAGTACAGTAGAGTACAATAGAGTACAGTAGAGGTAGAGTACAGTAGAGTACAGTAGAGGTAGAGTACAGTAGAGGTAGAGTACAGTAGAGGTAGAGTACAGTACAGTAGAGGTAGAGTACTGTACAGTAGAGGTATTGTACAGTAGAGGTATAGTACAGTAGAGGTAGAGTACAGTAGAGGTAGAGTACAGTAGAGTACAGTAGAGATAGAGTACAGTAGAGTACAGTAGAGGTAGAGTACAGTAGAGTACAGTAAAGGTAGAGTACAGTGCAGTAGAGTAGAGTACAGTAGAGGTATAGTACATTAGAGGTAGAGTACAGTAGAGTACAGTAGAGGTAGAGTACAGTAGAGGTAGAGTAGAGTACAGTAGAGTACAGTAGAGGTTGAGTACAGTAGAGTACAGTACAGTAGAGGTAGAGTAGAGTACAGTATAGTACAGTAGAGGTAGAGTACAGTAGAGTACAGTAGAGGTAGAGTACAGTAGAGTACAGTGGAAGTAGAGTACAGTAGAGTACAGTACAGTAGAGGTAGAGTACATTAGTGTACAGTAGAGGTAGAGTACAGTAGAGGTAGAGTACAGTAGAGTACAATAGAGGTAGAGTACAGTAGAGCACAGTACAGTAGAGGTAGAGTACAGTAGAGTACAGTACAGTAGAGGTAGATTACAGTAGAGTACAGTAGAGGTAGAGTACAGTAGAGTACAGTACAGTAGAGGTAGAGTACAGTAGAGTACAGTACAGTAGAGGTAGAGTACAGTAGAGTACAGTACAGTAGAGGTAGAGTACAGTAGAGTAGAGTACAGTAGAGGTAGAGTACAGTAGAGTACAGTAGAGTAGAGTACAGTAGAGGTAGAGTACAGTAGTGTTCAGTAGAGTATTTCACTCAAACAAACTTTCCAGCTGCTGATATTCTTGATTAAAGAATAATAGGATACAGTTCAACACTTTTATTTCTAAATCTAATCTAAAGTAACACCTCTCACTTTATTTCTCTCAACATGAGGACAGGAGAGCTGCCCGTTAATAAATGTGAAAAAGTAACTAGTGTTTTAGATATTTTGTTGAAAATTGAAAAATGAATGCGTTACTTTACTAGTTACTTGAAGTAAAGTAATCTGATTACGTAACTGGAGTTCCACACAACACCGGTCTGATGAGTGTCTCCTGCTGTCCAGAATACCAGGAGAAGTGGTTTTACTTCGAGGCCAAGTGGCAGTTTTATCTGGAGGAGAGAGGAATCGAAGACGGAGAGAGCAAAGCCACGATTCCTGAGCGATACGACGCTGAAGAGACAGACAAGGTCAAACACAGACACACCACATGACGTTTTTTCATAAAACTACGATTTTTTTTTGTCATAATTTACATTTTTTACAGCATAACTCATAATGTGACTATCTCATGACTTAGTATCTCATATTAGTATCTCATTGACTTTCTCATTTTCATCTCAAACATTTTGTCAGGATTTCAGCTTTTTGTCATAATGACTTTTTCATCTCATATTTTGACTTTTCTACCCTCATGAGCATGAGTATGACTCTCATACTTTTGACAAATTTCAGCTTTTTTACATCATAATTTTTTAATGTTACAATTTACTTTTTTGTCTCATAAATACGACTTATATCATAATTTATAATTATTGTGTAATTTTTAAGATTTTTATCCCATAATTGTGACATGGGGCCAGTTGCATAAACTAAGCTATTATGTTAAGACAGTGTCTTAAGATCTAGTATGACCCACAAGCAGTTAGTCAAGGGATGGTCAGTCTTACTTTTACGGCATCTAGTGATACCTAGTGAGTGAGCTGAGATGTTCTAGTGCTGGGGTGTGTGTGTGTGTGTGTTCTCAGATGCTCTAAGGCTGGTGTGTGTGTGTGTGTGTGTGTGTGTGTGTGTGTTCAGATGTACAAGCGCTGGAGTTCTGAAGGCTGTCCGGGTCGCAGGGGTCACGACGCTCCCATGATCGCGTACGACGCTCTGCTCGGCGCCGGCTCCAGCTGGGAAGAGCTCTGCAAGCGGGCCGTGTTCCACGGAGGTCAGGAGCGCCTCTAACGCCGCATGCACACCGCGCGGAGAATGTTTTTTATTTAATATTTTGTATTTTTAGGGGATTTTATGGTACTAAATTATAATTGCGCTGTATTTATAATCCATTTATTCACTTTTTGAGCATAGAACTGAACATTTTATTCCCAGCTTAAACTGGTAAATCTCGAGCGCTTCAGAGCGACAGACGGAAGTTTGATCTCTTTACAAACACGACACTTGCAGATTATTGCTGAAGTGAAAACAGTTTTAAAAAGTGAACAGAAATTTAAAGAAATTAAAATGTACATAATTTTACGTATTGTTATGAAAAATGAGCAAAATACTATTTAAAATTTTTATATGAAATATATATTTTCAGTTACTCTAAAACTGTGAGGAAATCAAATCCATAAATCTAAACAAGTTGTTTTCTAAATGTGAGCTTGATATCTCAGTAAATGAGCTTTCAGTGAGAGTGTGTTCGGCTGCAGTACCAAACGCTTCCACTAGAGGAAACTCGTCTCCCATTCATTTCCAATGCGTCATTTCTGACCATGAGGAGCACAAGTCTGATTATTTATTATTTTTATATCATTAATTCAAGAATTTAATCTGATTCGAGGGGAATTAGAATAACAAATCCTGACTGACGAGTGGAGCTGGGGAGGGAGGAGGGTAATGCGCTCCTGAGAAACACTATCTGCTGATAACACTGAAGAGATTATACATGTATACGGTGATAGTGTCGTATTGCTATAGGCAGAGGGTCAGCTGACGTGACCTGACTAACGTGACCTGACTAACGTGACCTGACTAACGTGACCTGACTAACGTGACCTGACTAACGTGACCTGACTAACGCGACCTGACTAACACGACCTGACTAACGTGACCTAACGTGACCTGACTAACGTGACCTGACTAACGTGACCTGACTAACGTGACCTGACTAACGTGACCTGACTAACGCGACCTGACTAACGCGACCTGACTAACGCGACCTGACTAACGCGACCTGACTAACGCGACCTGACTAACGCGACCTGACTAACGTGACCTAACGTGACCTGACTAACGTGACCTGACTAACGTGACCTGACTAACGTGACCTGACTAACGTGACCTGACTAACGCGACCTGACTAACGCGACCTGACTAACGTGACCTAACGTGACCTGACTAACGTGACCTGACTAACGTGACCTGACTAACGTGACCTGACTAACGTGACCTGACTAACGCGACCTGACTAACGCGACCTGACTAACGCGACCTGACTAACGTGACCTGACTAACGTGACCTGACTAACGCGACCTGACTAACGCGACCTGACTAACGCGACCTGACTAACGCGACCTGACTAACGTGACCTAACGTGACCTGACTAACGTGACCTGACTAACGTGACCTGACTAACGTGACCTGACTAACGTGACCTGACTAACGCGACCTGACTAACGCGACCTGACTAACGTGACCTAACGTGACCTGACTAACGTGACCTGACTAACGTGACCTGACTAACGTGACCTAACGTGACCTAACGTGACCTAACGTGACCTGACTAACGTGACCTGACTAACGCGACCTGACTAACGCGACCTGACTAACGTGACCTAACGTGACCTGACTAACGTGACCTGACTAACGTGACCTGACTAACGTGACCTGACTAACGTGACCTGACTAACGTGACCTGACTAACGTGACCTGACTAACGCGACCTGACTAACGTGACCTGACTAACGCGACCTGACTAACGCGACCTGACTAACGCGACCTGACTAACGCGACCTGACTAACGTGACCTGACTAACGTGACCTGACTAACGTGACCTGACTAACGCGACCTGACTAACGCGACCTGACTAACGTGACCTGACTAACGCGACCTGACTAACGTGACCTGACTAACGCGACCTGACTAACGTGACCTGACTAACATGACCTGACTAACGTGACCTAACGTGACCTAACGTGACCTGACTAACGTGACCTGACTAACGTGACCTGACTAACGTGACCTGACTAACGCGACCTGACTAACGTGACCTGACTAACGCGACCTGACTAACGTGACCTAACGCGACCTGACTAACGTGACCTGACTAACGTGACCTAACGTGACCTAACGTGACCTGACTAACGTGACCTAACGTGACCTGACTAACGCGACCTGACTAACGTGACCTGACTAACGCGACCTGACTAACGTGACCTAACGCGACCTAACGCGACCTGACTAACGTGACCTAACGTGACCTAACTAACGTGACCTAACTAACGTGACCTGACTAACGTGACCTGACTAACGCGACCTGACTAACGTGACCTGACTAACGTGACCTGACTAACGTGACCTAACGCGACCTGACTAACGCGACCTGACTAACGTGACCTGACTAACGTGACCTGACTAACGTGACCTGACTAACGCGACCTGACTAACGTGACCTGACTAACGCGACCTGACTAACGTGACCTGACTAACGCGACCTGACTAACGCGACCTGACTAACGCGACCTGACTAACGTGACCTAACTAACGTGACCTGACTAACGCGACCTGACTAACTGGACCTGACTAACGTGACCTGACTAACGTGACCTGACTAACGCGACCTGACTAACGCGACCTGACTAACGCGACCTGACTAACGTGACCTAACTAACGTGACCTGACTAACGCGACCTGACTAACGTGACTTGACTAACGTGACCTGACTAACGCGACCTGACTAACGCGACCTGACTAACGTGACCTAACGCGACCTGACTAACGCGACCTGACTAACGCGTCCTAACTAACGTGAACTGACTAACGTGACCTAACGCGACCTGACTAACGCGACCTGACTAACGCGACCTAACTAACGTGACCTGACTAACGCGACCTAACTAACGTGACCTAACGTGACCTGACTAACGCGACCTGACTAACGTGACCTGACTAACGTGACCTGACTAACGCGACCTGACTAACGTGACCTGACTAACGCGACCTGACTAACGGACCTGACTAACGTGACCTGACTAACGTGACCTGACTAACGTGACCTGACTAACGTGACCTAACGCGACCTGACTAACACGACCTGACTAACGTGACCTAACGTGACCTGACTAACGTGCCCTGACTAACGTGACCTGACTAACGTGACCTGACTAACGCGACCTGACTAACGTGACCTGACTAACGCGACCTGACTAACGTGACCTGACTAACGCGACCTGACTAACGCGACCTGACTAACGTGACCTAACTAACGTGACCTGACTAACGTGACCTGACTAACGTGACCTGACTAACGCGACCTGACTAACGCGACCTGACTAACGTGACCTAACGCGACCTGACTAACGCGACCTGACTAACGCGACGTGACTAACGCGACCTAACTAACGTGACCTGACTAACGTGACCTAACGCGACCTGACTAACGCGACCTGACTAACGCGACCTAACTAACGTGACCTGACTAACGCGACCTAACTAACGTGACCTAACGTGACCTGACTAACGTGACCTGACTAACGTGACCTGACTAACGCGACCTGACTAACGTGACCTGACTAACGCGACCTGACTAACGTGACCTAACGTGACCTGACTAACGCGACCTGACTAACGTGACCTGACTAACGCGACCTGACTAACGCGACCTGACTAACGTGACCTGACTAACGTGACCTGACTAACGTGACCTAACGTGACCGACCTAACGTGACCTAACTAACGTGACCTAACTAACGTGACCTGACTAACGCGACCTGACTAACGTGACCTGACTAACGCGACCTGACTAACGTGACCTGACTAACGCGACCTGACTAACGTGACCTGACTAACGTGACCTGACTAACGTGACCTAACGCGACCTGACTAACGCGACCTGACTAACGCGACCTGACTAACGTGACCTGACTAATGTGACCTAACGCGACCTGACTAACGCGACCTGACTAACGTGACCTGACTAATGTGACCTAACGCGACCTGACTAACGTGACCTGACTAACGTGACCTAACGTGACCTAACGTGACCTGACTAAAGCGACCTGACTAACGTGACCTGACTAACGTGACTAACGTGACCTGACTAACGTGACCTAACGCTGATGTTTGAGGTTCACTGAGCCGTGATGTTGCAGGTGAGGGCAGCGCGACGGGTCTGATCGCCGGATCTCTGTTCGGTCTGCTCTACGGGATCAGTCCGGTTCCAGTCGGACTCTACCAGGATCTGGACAAGAGGGACAAACTGGAAGATCTGGGCGGACGATTACACCGAGCGGCGTCCGCAGAGAAGTAAAGGCCTGGCCTCAGTCTGTCCATCACTCCTGTATTAACACACTCAAGAGTTAAACACACACTCGTGCGCTTTATGGACTCCAGCAACATGATTATATTCAACATGCAGTGGTTGGAAAATATACAAAAGTAATAAAAGTGATCTTTCTGCATGCGGTCCCACGTGAACATTTAAAGATGAGTAGAAGGAATGATTGAGATCAGCAACATGTTACAATAATGTCATAGTTTGATCATATTAGCTCAGGTCCACTGAATAATATCTACAGATACAACTTTTGATTTCATTAATGTATTAGTAAATGCTGAAGTTAATAAGATAAATGCTTCAGAAGTAGTTTCCATTGTTAGTGAATTAAACCTTAAAAGATGATACAATCTTACAAGTGTGAGTCACCTGAGTGACAGAAGGTGGCGCCAAACTCTCCTGTGCTGTAAACTCTGACGTTACTCTATTAACTGATCGGCTGGCTGCTTAAACATCATTAAATCTGATAAAAATGGTTTCTCTTGTTTATTAGCATATCAAATATTTCTCATTATACCAGTTAAAGGGAGTTGATGGGAGAATGGGTGTGGTCAGAGTGGTGGTGGGCGGGGCTAGTTCAGTGATTGACACTGCTCACTGTTCATTCGTTCAGAGATTAAAGATTCATTTGAAGTGTTATTTAAGAGCTCTTCACTTCACTGACTCACTGACATAAAACACTTTCCAGAGAATCTTAATTGGCAACAACTATATGTACACAGGCTTTCCTTTAGCTGATGATGTCACATGTATTAACCTGTTAACGTTCACCGCTGATCACAGATCTGAACCTAAATGGTTGTACTTCATGAATG
Source organism: Phoxinus dragarum (assembly GCA_033366665.1). Taxonomy (NCBI): domain Eukaryota; kingdom Metazoa; phylum Chordata; class Actinopteri; order Cypriniformes; family Leuciscidae; genus Phoxinus; species Phoxinus dragarum. The sequence goes on from JARPMJ010006663.1 coordinate 40,258, forward strand.
ATTTATTTTTAAAGAAGAAACTCGGCAGATTAAGTGTGAAAGCACTGTAAAGCACACGCACTGAACTGAACATTTTTATTTTATACAAAATATATATATTACAAAATTATTTCGCCTGGATTAATCACATCCAAATAATTTGCAGCATAATTTTTATATAATTATTACTCTTTAATTTCATTTTTTTTTTTATCTGACTTAGTATTTCATAATTTTGATTTATGTCATCATTTTATCTCATTTTGATATTATACTTAGAATGTTATTATTTTCACTTTTTGTCATATGACTTTTTATCTGACATTAATATTGACAGTAAAAAGTCACAATTGTTGTTACATAATTTTTTTTTAATGTTATTATTTTGACTTTTTGTCATAATTATGACTTGAATCTCATATTTTGACTTTTTGTATCCCACAATTTTTACTTTTTAAGCTCATTATTTTCTTTTTAGCTCATAATGACTTATCTTATAATTTTGACCTTTTATGTACCATAATTAACTTTTTATCTTACATATATTATGACTTTTTATGTCATAATGTGACATTTTTTAATCTCTCAACTTCTCATAATTTCTACTTGTATGCAATAATTATGACTTATTTTATTATTTTGCCTTTATATCGCATAATGACTTAGTATCTTATCATTTTTACTTTTTATGTAAAGCAAATGCACTGAACGAAAAAAAATTTTTTTATAAAAAATATAACCACTAGAAGGCTGTATGTCTACCAAGTTGTGTTCCAAATTTGAAGTTGATATCACAAAAATTAAGCTGCTACACGGATTAAAAGTACCGTTTTCATTGTAGTGCAAAGTTCAAAACGGGTGTTTAAGCTTTTAAATGGGACCTGATGATGATTACTAAGATATGTGGCTCCACAGAAACACACTTTTACTCCACAGATCTCAGAGAGACGGCTGGTCGTCCTCCGTCGTCTCGGCGCTGGACCGGCGAGCCGTGAAGCGGCTGATCCTGGATCGCTCAACACTTCCGGAGGTCAGGACGATCCTGGAGGATCTCCTGCTTTTCCAGACCCGGGATCCTCCAGCTTCTCCTCCAGCGCGAGCCGTCCTCGCCTCTCCTGCTTCCAGCTCCTGCGCTCCAGGTTCCTGAAGAGCGAACCGAAGCCGGTGGTCTCCCGCAGACGAGAAGTGGGATCTCTGAAGAACAGAGAACCTCACATTACAGACGTAAACGGGATGAGAGCCAATTCAAGACCTGGGATGAAGAGAAAAGCCTCCCGGGTTCAGGAGGTGCTGGACAGATTTGCAGCCGCGGCGGAGAAGGAGGAACGTGAAGAAACGGACGCACACGCGAAACACGAGCACGTTAAGCAGCTTCATCAAAGCGTTCGAGACTCTAAACCATCGACACACAAGATTAAGAAACGCAACAGCAAATCAAATCATGCGCCTGATGTACTGAAGCAACACAGACGTCAAACAGGAGCACAGGACCTGAGTGAGGCCTTCAGCCCAGACATGAGCAAGAAACGCCTTAACGGAGACGCTCTGTTCTCGACTCCTGAGGTTTGGACTTACTCGACGAAATCTCTGGGAGAGACTTTAGAAACATGCACACGGATCCTTCAGGAGCCGAGAGAAGATCTGCCGCAAACCACAACCTCAGAACACAAGCAGCAACTTTCAGAACAAGAGCGTTCAGAAGAGCGTTCAGAAGAGCCTTCGCGCTCAGAAGAGCAGTCAGAAAAGCGTTCAGAAATGCGTTTAGAAAAGCGTTCAGAAGAGCAGTCAGAAATGCGTTCAAGAAGAGCGTTCAGAAGAGCGTTCAGAAATGCGTTCAGAAATGCGTTTAGAAAAGCGTTCAGAAAAGCGTTCAGAAGAGCGTTCACATTCAGAAGAGCGTTCAGAAAAGCGTTCAGAAATGCGTTTAGAAAAGCGTTCAGAAGAGCGTTCAGAAGAGCGTTCAGAAGAGCGTTCAGAAATGCGTTCAGAAATGCGTTTAGAAAAGCGGTTCAGAAAAGCGTTCAGAAGAGCGTTCACATTCAGAAAAGCGTTCAGAAAAGCGTTCAGAAGAGCATTCAGAAGAGTCTTCACATTCAGAAGGACCGTTCAGAAAAACGTTCAGAAGAGCATTCAGAAGAGTCTTCACATTCAGAAGACCGTTCAGAAAAGCGTTCAGATATGCGTTCAGAAGAGCGTTCAGATATGCGTTCAGAAAAGCGTTCAGAAGAGCATTCAGAAGAGTCTTCGCGTTCAGAAGAGCGTTCACATTCAGAAGACCGTTCAGAAAAGCGTTCAGATATGCGTTCAGAAAAACGTTTAGAAAAGTGTTCAGAAGAGCGTTTAGAAAAGCGATCAGAAAAGCGTTCAGAAGAGCGTTCAGAAGAGTCTTCGTGTTCAGAAGAGCGTTCACATTCAGAAGAGCGTTCAGAAAAACGTTCAGAAATGCGTTCAGAAATGCGTTCAGAAGAGCCTTCGCGTTCAGAAAAGCGTTCAGAAAAGCGTTTCAGATATGCGTTCCGAAGAGCGTTCAGAAGAGCCTTCGCGTTCAGAAAAGCGTTCAGAAAAGCGTTCAGATATGCGTTCAGAAGAGCGTTCAGAAGAGCCTTCGCGTTCAGAAAAGCGTTCAGAAAAGCGTTCAGATATGCGTTCAGAAAAGCGTTCAGAAAAGCGTTCAGAAGAGCGTTCAGATATGCGTTCAGAAGAGCACAGTCTCGCTTTAAACAGACCAACCAAAACTCTCCCGGACGACGAGCCGCTCTCGGTCAGCCTGAGCTCATCACGGCGCCCTGATGGAGAACGGGACGAGGATCTTCGTTTCTCCTCAGATGTCGGTGCTTCCGACGGACATGTTTCCCTTCCAGGAACGAATGAGGAGAACGCATGTCATCCTTCAGCAGGAGAAACAGCGAAGTACAGGAGCATCAACTACTGCGACCCTTCAGTGAGACGCTCCTACATCCCCAAAACCATCCGCTTCACCGACACCTTCAACTTCTGAAGACTCCGACATGCATTTGATTGCTTATTATACCAAAAATATAAACTTTCTATGGTGCATAAGTCATAATGTTCTGGCAAGGTTTCCTCAAAGCTATGAACAAACTCTCCTCCAGTAACGTTAATAGAACGTTCTCAAAACTTAAGCACATTATTTAAACATTACACAAAACATTATTTATACAACGTTCATGGAATGTTTTTTTTAGTTGGATGTACGTCTAACGTTTTTAAATGTAAATGCAAAGTAACATTCCCCTAATTTTTGACGAATGATGAAATAGAGTAAACGTTCACCAAGAAAAAAAACATTTTCAATACTGGATATTTTGAACATTAAGAGAACATAACGTTTTCATAACTTAATGGGAATGTTTGCAAAACGTTCTTGTGATAAAGTTTGTATGAAGGAATGAAGAAGTCGGGTCGGCGTTACTGAGGATGACAGTATTTATTGATCTTGGCACAAATTCCACATAAAAATGCGCACACTACTCTGCACATAAACTCGTTCCACTTTGACAAACTCGTTCCGCGCTCTCCAGAGCATTCACTGCACCCTCGAATCCTCAGTCTCTCCTCTCCCAGCCACCGTTCCTCAGTGGTTTTAACTTAAGCGATCTCTCCGCGCCAGCGCCACTGCAACGAGACACAGGTGTGTGTCATTATACACTTGACCTACTTACACACCGCTCGTCCTCAGGCTCTCTCCTCCCGACCTCGCTGAACCACCCCCCCAGCCACATACCCCACCGCCCGACTCCGGGGAGCCATCCATTTCTGGAGTGGAAGTCAGCCACAGCCATCTGTGCCGCGGTCTGTGGACCACTAGATGCCAACGGGGTGATCCGCGCGTTGGTATCCTTCATGCGGGTGGAGCCACTTTAGGGGGACGTGGTCTGAACAGAGAGTGAATTCCCGTCCCAGGAGATCGTAGCGGAGGGTGAGAACGGTCCATCTGATCGCCAAGCATTCTTTCTCGATGGTGCGGTACTTCGTCTCCTCCCTTAGAGAGCTTGCGACTGCTGTACAGCACCGGCCGTTCCTCTGCCTCTATCTCCTGGCCCAGGACCGCTCCAAGCCCCCTGTCCGATGCTTCAGTCTGCAGTATAAAGGAGAGAGTAAAGTCAAGGGAGTGTAACAGCGGCCCGCCACACAGAGCAGCCTGTACCTGGATGGGATCTGGAGCTTCCTTTTTAGTGAGGTCAGTCAACGGGCTGGTGAGGTCCGAAGAATTAGGTACAAACCTTCTATAATATCCCGCCAGCCCCAGGAACTGCCTCACCTCCTTTTTGGTCTTGGGTTTCGGAAAATCTCGTACTAATTTGGGACGCACCTGCCCGTGACTCAAGTGGAAGCCCAGATACCTGACCTCCACATGCCCAATCGCACTCTTCTGAATGCTGCATATGTCGCTGCCAGTCATTACTATAGATGATATATCATCCAAGTATGCAGAGGCGTATGCAGCGTGGCGGACGGAGAATTTGGTCCATTAGATGCTGAAAGGTGCCCAGCATTCACCTTGCGATAATCCACACAGAATCGCACCAAGTCGTTGGTTTTAGGGACTAAAACTATCGGGCTCACCCAATTACTGTGGGGTTTTTCTATTACCCCCATGTCTAGCATTGCCTCTTATTCCGTCTGAACTACCTTTTTTTGTGTTCAGGTAACCGATATGGCCGGCTGCGCACCACGACGCCCGAGTCCGTCTCAATGTGGTGCTGAATGAGATTCGTTCAACCGGGTAAGGGCGAGAACGCGTCTGCAAAATTAGCTTGCATGGCCTGGCTGTGTCAGTGAGTTGCGAAGGACGAGAGGTGGTCTCCTCCCGGGGCCAGAGCGAAAGATTGGTTTTTGGTACTCACTTCTGGCCGACGATCCTCCTGTCCCGTTACTGTCATGGCCAACATCACTGACTCAGCCTTACTCCATTTTTTTAGGAGGTTGAGGTGATATATTTGACGTGCCCCATTCCTATCCGATCTAACCAACTCATAATTGAGATCTCCAGCTCGTCGTGTGACCTCGAACGGTCCTTGGCGAGCAATATTCAGCTAGACGTGGGCAATAATAGTACTTTATCTCCTGGTGTAAATTCTCGTAGTCTGGTTCCCCTGTCATGCAACCGGCTCTGTGTTCTGGGCCTGTAGCAAATTCTCCATTGAAAGCCTTCCCAAAGTGTGAAGTTTTGCTCTCGGGTCCATAACATACTGAATTTCATTCTTACTATCAGACGGTCCTTCCTCCTAAGCCTCTCGCACGAGGTCAAGCACCCCGCGGGTTGACGTCCATACAGAAGCTCAAAGGGGGAAACCTCACGGAGGCTTGCGGGTCCTCCCTCACAGCGAATAACAGGGGTTCCAGACATTTATCCCAATTTTTTGGCGTCTTTGTGAACGAACTTCCGGATCATGGTTTTTAAAGTGCGATTAAATCATCCGACCAAGCCGTCTGTTTGTGGGTGATAGACGCTGGTTCTAATTAATTTAATGACCAACAGTTTGCGAATCGTATGTGACATAAACGGCGTGCCTTGATCAGTGAGAATCTCTTTCGGGATTCCCACTCGGGAGATTAAACGAAACAGAGCGTCCGCCACGCTTTTTGCGGAAATGCTGCGGAGCGCTGCTGCTTCTGGGTATCGTGCTGCATACTGTAATCCACCAGGACTAATGCAAGACGATGCCCTCGTGCGGATCGTTCTAATGGCCCGATGTGGTCCATACCAATTCTCTCGTAGGGGAGCTGCATGAGAGGAGAGGGCGCAAAGGCACTTTTGGAGCGGCCGGTGGGTTTACCGACGACAAGCGGCACACCACCTGAGCACATTCTCGTGAATGCCCGGCCAGAAAAAAATCGGGTCATTAAACGATTTAAGATTGCTGCCTGTCCCAAATTAGCCTGGTTCTGCCAGACTCTCCTACACTTCATCTGTACAGAGAGTCTGGCCTCTCTCCATTGACAAGCGTTAACTTCCTTGAAGGCGGGTACTCTGTAGAAGTTTAAAACTATTGGATCTCCCCAGAGCCACTCTGGATCTGCCATAACCAATCGCTAACGTTTGGTCGTGACGCATGACGACTCAAACTAGCGCACAACCTCAACGTCACCGTTCTCAGCCACTCCCTCTGTTCGCCGATTGGACCGGTAAAAAATTGACCGGAGAAAGCCAAAGAATACACCACAATCCCAGACGTGGTACTGAAGGAAAATTAAAATTGAGCGGAAGTACGTAGGATAGCGGAGCCAGGCTAGTCCCAAATTCCCTGCCATAGAGTTACAGTGAGCCGCCTGGAAAAGTATTTGCTGACGGAAATGTTAGTCTTCAGAACTAACAACTGAGTTGTATCTTGCTTTGTCTGAGCGTCTTGTGTCACTCGATACAACTTATCTTTCAAAAGAGTAAAATAAGGATAAGAGAGCGGTCGCGCAGGTTGGAGAAGCAGCCCGTCGATCGACTGGACCTGTTCAAATGCATTTTTCAGCGACTCATCCTGGGACTGTTCCATGGGGAAATCATTGCTCTCTGTAAGGATTAGCCTTTCGACAGCGCTACGTTCCCCTGGCTCTGGTCCCAGCGGTCCCGGCTCAGCTTACCCTGACTGTGCGCCCGCGCCCTTTCCCAGCACTCTGTTCTCCCAAGAGAGAAACCCCAATAAATGACTAAACGCTGGCCAATTTGTTCCCAACATTAGCGAATGTCTGCGGTGTGGACTAACCGCAGCCTCTTCCTATCCTTCCTCTTCTTAAATTGAATCGTGACAGGCATTACGGGATATTTGACCACATCCCCGTGCACACACCTTACCGAAACCATGCGGGTGTTATCCAATCCCTCAGGTTGAATCAAGCTTTGATGAATGGAGGTTTGGTTACATCCTGAATCCACCAGAGCTTGATGAGTCCCCCCCTTAATATTCACAGGTATTGGGTACACCCCAGCCTGACGGGGCCCGGCCCACGGTCTCCATCAGCGGACACAGGTGTGTGTCATTATGCACCTGACCTACTACACACCGCTCGTCCTCAGACTCTCTCTCCCGGTGCAGACCTCACTGAACCCGGTCCCACAGTTCTTAGGACATATTTTTGTTAGCTGGATATACGACACGTTCACACCAAGAAACGATAACGATAACTATATTAGAGTCTAACGCACAATATCGTTCTGTTTATTTGTCGTCTGTCACTTTAAATGCCTGAGCCTGAGCAGGATGGATTCCGATTGGCTGTCAATGTTTTTATCGTTCACCTGCGGAAAAACAAAATCGTTCTGACAGTGGTTCCAACTATATGGCTCCTCTGTGCCGTTATCTTTATCGTCATTAATGTGAACGGGCTTTTAGAGCTGGACGATTAATCATTTTAGATCGCGACCTCGATTCAAACACTCAAACAATCTCATTCCTAAATGACAACGATTCGACAAGTATTATAAAAAGGATAAAAGAGGATAAAAGATTTTAGTTTGGATATAAACACTGATGTCTACGCTAGCAATCAAAATAGAGTAAATCACCTTTTAAAAGTAACATGACGCTTCAAGAGTTATATCGATTACATCGTTACACCAGTAGGTGGCGTCACATGGCTGTAAAAATGTATTTGTCATTGAATCATTCAAGAGATTTGTTCAAAAACGCTGATTCATCCAGTAATGAAACAAGTAATTATGAGTGAGTCATTGAATCATTCATTCAACCTTTTTTTTTAAATAATTCATTCATATCAATTAAACAATCAAAGAGACTGTTAAAAATGTTCATTTGTCATTGAATCATTCAAGAGATTTGTTCAAAAACGCTGATTCATCCAGTAATGAAACAAGTGATTTATATGGGAGTCATTGAATCATTCATGATTTTTTAAGTAATTTAGATGAATTAAACATTTTAAATAAAACTGCAGCAATTAACATTTTGTCAGAGCCTCTAGTAAATTATGTTATTTTGTTTAGTTGTTTGTTCAGAAGAATCGTGGGAAAATCATGATCTCATATTAGAAACTATCTTGCTTCTTTATTTATCCAGAATCGTGCGGCTCTAGTTAACGTCTACATGTACACACACACATCATACACTAGACACAGTGTCTGTGGGGCTCATGCAAATCCACTTGTGTTTATTTTAAACAATGCAAAACACTGACGCACAGAAACACACTCGGCCTGAGTTCTGGACCACGTCAGAGATGTTCTGTTCCTCGCTGTGGCGTGCAACTCTAACGAGGAGGAAACAAACTAAACACACTAAAGAACAAGAACACATTCAGTCCTGATCAACATCTGCTTCTGTGTCTTACATGAGCGTGTGTGTAGAACGGGTTAAACTCTATAAACACAGACACACCCTGACCACAATAAAGGTGCGTCACATGACCTCACCAAACTGTGTTCTGTCTGTGTTCAGTCACATGACCTCACCAACTCTGTGTTCATCTCATCTGTCCGATCACAGCATGTGTTCTTCAGATAATCTGATCAGGATTAGTTGGGCCACTGGTGTACGGTGCTGAGCTGACCGAACGCTTCAGCCGGTTAATGCTGACCAGAATAGACTGGCGCTTCAATAACAGCAGATTTACATCTCAAAACACATCATCCGTCAGTTCAAAGAGAACAAGCCTTCGGAAACAGGGAGTGTGTGTTCCTGGAATAATCAAACGTCTGCGGTTAATCCCCTCAGTTCACCAGCCACAACCGGACCCGGATCAGCGGGATTTACCAGGACAGAAACAGCGAGTCACTGAGTGGCACCATTACACACTGACCATACACACTGACCATACACACTGACCATACACACTGACCATACACACTGACCATACACACTGACCATACACACACTGACCATACACACTGACCATACACACTGACCATACACACTGACCATACACACTGACCATACACACTGACCATACACACTGACCATACACACTGACCATACACACTGACCATACACACTGACCATACACACTGACCATACACACACACTGTAATACCGCGGTAATATATAAAGCAGAGGGGACAAAGTCTGAGCCACTGATCTAGACACGTGTCTTTTTCTCTCTCTCAAAAACATAGTTTATTTCAATGTCAGTGTGATATCAGAGTTTGGATTTAAAGGATAATTCCGGTATTGAACACCTTGAGTCTATATTGTAGTTTGTTTTGGATGAACAAGAGCGGTGGACAACATTTTTTTGACAATGGTTCCTCTCTCGAGTTTTTGACTATAATAGAATTGGCCATGGACCCATTTAACATTGGAGTCAATGGGCATGTCCGAAAATGTCATTAAAACAGCCAATAATGTTCGTTTACAAAACTGTTAAACTCACCGAGTGGTTAGTGGTGTTCGTTGATGTTCCAGAAACAAAAAGTGTTGCGAAATACAGTTTCTGTCGTGTTTTATTCGTCATTTTGTAAAATCCCATTGAATTCTGTTGAAGGACTGAGTGCTGGTTAATATAAATGCGCTACCGGAAACGGAAAGGGGGCTGTTTACATTTGGTCGATGTCGTCTTTTTGCTCGCTTCCGTTTCTCATAAGGCGAGCGAGCAGAGCAACTGTGCTCCGGGAGAGTAAGCCAAATAAACAAACAAAACCTTGAAAATATTGAAAGACGTGACCACTGACCAGTGCAATATGAAGTTGAACTCGACTGTGACCGCGAGTGTCCCGCGAGACATAAACATCGGTTATCGCCATCAAGTGGTCGGGAGTGTGCTAACGCTTCAGATTCAAATATTGAGCGGAAGTTACACGGTTGTGAAGTGTCTGAAAAAATAGTTCCACTATAGCAAAATAAACGATTGGAATCATATATTGCGACGATATATTGTTTATAATCATCAATGAACACCACTAACCACTCGGTGAGTTTAACAGTTTTGTAAACGAACATTATTGGCTGTTTTAATGACATTTTCGGACATGCCCATTGACTCCAATGTTAAATGGGTCCATGGCCAATTCTATTATAGTCAAAAACTCAAGAGAGGAACCATTGTCAAAAAAATTGTCCACCACTCTTGTTCATCCAAAACAAACTACAATATAGACTCAAAGTGTTAAATACCGGAATTCTCCTTTAACCAGGAAAGATAGCTGTATACACCTGGAATTGACGTGCGTCTGCTGTGGCAATTTGTGATTGCATCTCTTATAGAGTGAATGTCACTGCA
>JARPMJ010006664.1:0-50412 GCA_033366665.1 Phoxinus dragarum
AAAGGTATTCTGGTGGTCTGCATGTAAACGGATCAGTATATTTCTCTTTCTCTTTCTGGTCAAAACAAGCCAGCATGTGACAGACACTCAGACACGGCTTTACTGTGAAAATAAATTCTCACTTTGCATTATGATTATTATGACGTCATTATGATGCGACTGGGAGTGATATTTTAATTGCATGTCATCTAGATATATTGCTACTAGCTAATTCTGCACAGTCCACCCTAAAAGTAAAATGAAATCATTTAAAGTAATCATATTTAAAGTACCTATGAAGAAAAAAAGATTTGTTTTTATTGTCTACACAACGTTGTGGGTAAACAGATCTTTGTTTTATATATCAAAAGATAACTGGTGATGTGAAGAGGACAGACCTTTTTTTAGGTATCTCAACCAATGGTGATTAATCTGTCTAACAGTGTGGTTAGTACAGGAAGTAGGCTATATAAGGAACTTCTTCTTTGCAACAAAACTATTCCCTGTTTGAAAAAGTTAATGGACAGCAGAAAAAGTGCTATAGTAATTTTACAATGATTCATTGGGCATTTGTTACTGTTTGTATAATGCGTAAGTCATGTTACATTTTTTACTTATTTAAACCTCTCTTATGAAATGTTTATTTTAAATAATTGCTGAGATTTATTTGACTTGTTTGTGATGGATTCGCATAGACAGTGCAAACATATGGTTGATTAATAATTTATTTATACTGCATATCCAGTAGTGTGGACATTTCATGTCTTAACCTGTGGACATTATCAGTTTTTTCAGGCACTGCACATTATCATATTCATCAGCCAAATAAAGTCATAACTGTGGCACTTGGCAACACTGTGACTCTGCAGTGTTATGCACGTGGAGATAACAAATATTGGTATAAGCAAATTGCTGGACAACAACCTCAAGTCATATCAGCATTTTTGAAATTGGCAGAACCCATATTTTACAAAGGATTCAAAAATGATCGATTCTGGGGCAAGAGATTGGGCAACAACGCTAATCTGACAATTTCAGGCATCACTCAGTCAGATGAAGCAGTGTACTATTGTGGGTTAAGAACATTGTATATCGAGTTTGGAAGTGGAACACATCTGATAATTAAGGTAAAACAACTTATTAAAAAAAAATATCACAAAGACTTATGCATTATAATGACTTCATTTGAATTTAGTCTATCATACATCTGTAAAATAAGAAATATTAATGCATTTCTAAAACAATGAGTTACAGATTTTTTTTTACCCTTTGGGTGTTTGTAGGTCAACAAAATTTAGCATCAACGATTTCAACGTCTGATCATCTAAATGACTACATGGAGTGTCAACAAAAATGCTATGAAAACCGTACAAATCAAGTCAAGAATGGTAAACCGATTGTACTGCTTTCATTAAATAACGTTTGTGACAGAAATGTATTTATTATACCAATCTCTTATGTATTCATAATAAACATTTAGTGTGCATATTTCAGAAGACATTTCAGAAGAACAGCTCTATCCAGCAGTGCTTGGGTTGACATGTGCTTTAGGATTTTGTGGAGTTCTAGTTTTTGCTCTCGTGGCTTTCATATTTAGGATAGGTAAGCCTGGAAGTAGTTTTTGTTCTTTATTTTTGCATTTGTCTTTCAAAATGCTTATGGTTGTTTCTGCATCTTTTTCATACAGCGCGAGGCTCTGGACAAGACAACCAAGTTAGAGTGCAGTCAAATGCTCAGGTAAGAGGATTATTTGCTATCTGTAATAAAGCAGGAATCAATGGTTTTTAGTAATGTAGCAGTTTAGTTTAGTTTAGTTTAGTTTAGTTTGTAGCAGAACAGACACTTCTAGACAGGTCCTTTCACAGACACATTAAGTGCTGCCAAACTAGGCAGGGTGTGTTTTGTTCACCACCAACCAAAAGTATTTAATTACAGTTAGTGTCCTACTATCATGTTGCTTCTGAGAATTAATAATGACCTTTAATAGTGTTTTGTTTATTATTGTTATTTGGCATTGTTACAGGTTTTCTTTAATCTTATAAATGTGGTGAATTAGCATGCAAAAAGTCAGTTTTGGTCACTTTTTCTCTTCAGGACACTGATGATGAGAATTTGACATATGCAGCCTTGCGATTCAGTCGGAACAAATGAAATCTGGGGGAAAGAGTGAAAAATCTCAGCTGTCTATGTGTGTGCACACATCTAATTATTTAAATGTTCAGTAGGAGAGCTATTATCTGTTCTGTTGTGCTGAAGATGTAAAATGATGAGTTGAATAAATACATGTTATTCCATTGATTTTTTTTTTGTGATTTTACTTTTATTTATCACTTACATTGGTCCTGACTATTAATTTCCCTCCACAATATATATGTATATATATATATAAGCATTGATAATCAATTGTTTGCCTTTATAAGTCCTATTACAACAGGAGGACTAAGAAATAAATGTCATTGTTGTTTAATCTCAAAATAGCCTACATTTAAAAGATTATCTTGAGGTAAACTCAATATAAATCTAATTGAAATAATACACTTGAAAGAATAAGAGGGCTAACCAACTCAATTTCATGCATGTTTGTAGATAAGATGCACAAATACTTCACATACTCTTCGCATGCAGACGCCGATGTAGCAGTGAATGGAAATTTTCTTCTGCCCTGTAAAAGCAATGCGAGCATGAGGGTGTTGTTGTGCACAAATGTGTGACTGCTGCCCTGATGATTGTGTGGTAATGGTGTGTTCCGTTGTAGCTGAAAACTGGAATAAACTGGACTGAACTCTGCAGTGAGCACTGGCTACATTAGTTTGCTAAGCTTTCATGTGGGCTTGTCTTGGTCAAGGTGATGACCATCAGAAGGAAAGGGGATCAGTCAATCATAATATGGCTTAAAAGTGAGTGAATTAGTCGCACAAATCGAAATTGTAAATGGATTATAAAAACAGAACACTTACCACAGTGACTTTAATTTAGTATTCTGGAACAGGACAGCTTTGCAAAGTGTGTTTCTTAGTTTTTGGCAGTTAATAGTCAAATATTCTTTAGCGACCACAGGTTAACTTTTCATTATTATCTTTCTTTTTGCACTTGTAAGATATTATTATTATTATCATTATAGGTCTGAATAAAAAAAAACGTAAATGTCTTATATTTTGTATAAACACCATTTGTTTGTTCATGTTAGTTCACAGTGCATTAACTAATGTTAACAAATTAACCTTATTGTAAAGTGTTACCATAATATTTAAGTATGTTACATGCTGCTTGCCATTAAGATTAGTTTTATCTAATTGTTTGGAACATTTTCTTCCACAAAATGAGGAATGAATAATGTTTCCTTGCCTTGTAACCTGCCAAAAAATTGTTTTAACAAATAAAGCTTAGAGCTTCAAGCTTTCATCTTTTTAAATTTTTTGACAAATAGTTGTATTTAGTGTATACACAATACACCTCCTATGTAAACTTGTGAACTTGGTTAAATTCAGTCTTGACTTAGGCTCGCCTCCACCACAGTGCATGGCTGAAACACCCATCTTGGTTTCTAATGTTTCAAAGTCTGCTATTTCTTAAGTGTGTTAGCTAGCCTGAGAGGTGGGCACAAATACATCAAAAACTATTTTGTTACAAACTACAAATACTGGCTTTACAAAATAAAATACAAAATACTGATGTGAAAAATGTATTTAAATAAAATACAAGTAATTAGTATTTTGAAAATACAAAAATACTCCCAAAATAATCTTTTAAAGAAATAATAACTTTTTATTACTGAAAGGTCAATAACACAAATAGTAGCAATAACACAAATATGAGAAATGTGTAAATTCAAAATGGTGAAGTAGCAAAATCATGGGTATGAAATCATGGGTATCTGCTACCACAGAAACTTCTCGGGCCAGCAGCATGTGTCCAAATTTCAATCTTAACCGTCAAGAATGAATTCATTCTATAGTTATGTGCGTTTGAATATATATGCGCAGGTTTGTAATTCCCAACCATGCCTAAACAAACTACTTGTCTTAAATTTTGATACAGAATTTTATTTTATCACTTCTGGGTAGGTACGCGAGCCGAATTTCCCACAACGCTTTATATAGTGGTATAGGGATCCTCCATAGGGAGAGACTTAGTTGGCTCTTAGGCTTGGAGGGAGCCCGGTCTACAGGATGTCACGTGATTTTCGTGCATCTAACCTGGACATTGCCATTTGCCAACATCAAACTGAAAATATGGCAAAATCATTTACTATGGTGATAAGCATATGGTGATTTTTCTTAAGTATTTAAGTATTTGAAATACTCAAATACACTCCCTCAAAATATTTTGTTACAAACTACATTTTATTTTTCCCACACCTGCAAAATACAAATTACAAAATACACTAAAGTAATTAAATACGTATTTAAAATACATTTAATTGAAATACTGCCCATGCAGTTTCTCAGACAGGCTGTTAGTATTTGTCATTTTCAAGAGAGAAATAAAAACATCAATATATAAATAGATTATAAACATGCAGAGTTGGTAAAAAAGTCCATCCTGTTGTATGAATGTCACTACATAATAGTGACCCCAAAACACACAAATAAGAGAGGAGCAAAACTAGAATTTGTGTTTCTTGGGACCATTAAATGTAAATAAAGATATGGAATGCATGCATGTTTTTAAATATCAATTGTGTTCAGAGTGCGCTGTTGAATTGCCCTGAAGTGTGAATGATTGATTTTATGTGCATGGGCTTCTATCTGTGCAGGAGTGCATCTGTGCTTATACGTGTAAGTGGGTGTGAGGTGGTGCAGATCATGAGACCTGTTGTTTTAAGCGGTTTCATTGTACCGCTCCTGTCCTCCTGTCACCTAAACCCTCATTTAAGTTTCCCATGACCACTCATATACTGACTTACACCATCCTCAGTGGGTTTCTCAGTAAACAACTTACTTGCAGCAACAACTTTTAAAGTTTCCACAGGATGTACAGCTATTTTTGTCACAGGTAAAGTTAGTAGTGCTCAGATGCATGCTGGCTACTTAAAAAATACTTATACTAAAAAAATATATACTTTTATATTAATTCAATTTAAATTACAGTATTAGTAGACTGTAGGGGTAGGTTTAGGGTTAGTTGACATGTATTAAAAAAGTTACTTAATGTCTGGGGGACCATCAAAATAAAGTGTTAGCAGATATTAAGCAGTCTGCTAATACTGAGAGTTAGTTGACATGTACAGTAGGTGCAACTTTACTTATAAACAGAATGTGTTGAAAATAAGAGAAAATACATTTTTACCCAGGGCTGCACAATTAATCGAATTTGTAATCGCAATTACAATTACGGATTCCACAATTATGTAATCGTTCAAAGGCGCAATTAGGAAAAAAAACTATTTTAGTTTTAGTATAACATTATAATGCCATGCATATTTTTACTTTGGTTTGGTTTCTTTAAATATTTGTTTTATTTATTTGACATTTGAGGCTTAATGCTAGAGAAAAGCAATACAAGTTTTTCATGAAGTTTATTCAGAGAGTTTATTTTTATATAGCAATATGGCATGTAGTCGCTTCAAACAATGGCATAAAGCTATTCAAACCACAATGATGTTTAAGTTTCCAAACCATGACCACTATGTGCAGAGACAAGTACTGCTACTCAATAATGTAATGCAAAACAAAGGCCAAACAACCGCACCATCATACCAGGACTAGTTGTCACACATGGAATTTGTCACAAAATGTAACTTCTTTTCTGTAACTTTTTTTCTTGAATTCCAAAATCCACACATTTTGTGAATTATGAACCCATTTAACCCTCAATTTGATCATTTTAAGGGTATTTTTCCTAGATATAGAGTTGAGGCAAGTTGTCACTTTTTCGTGTTATTTTAAATTAAATAAATGAATCCAATTGTTTCATTTTGCAGTCATCATGGCAGTTAAAGGGATAGTTCACCCAAAAATGTTTATTTGGTCATGATTTACTCACTCAAGTTGTTCCAAATCAGTATGAGTTCTTTCTTCTGTTGAACACAAAAGAAGATATTTCAAAGAATGTTGGTAACCAGACAAGTGACTGTAGCAATTGACTTCCATAGTATTGTTTTTTGTTTTTTTTTCCTATTGTGGAAGTCAATGGCCACAGTCGACATTCTAGTCTAGAAATCTCTAGCGCCATCTTTTGGTGCAATGTGTTTTATCTGTCCGGACAAAACCGATTTTAATTTGCATTAAGACAAAAAAAAGGACAATTTGATTTGGCTTCGAGGTAGATATCTGAATATTTTAGGTTTATAAAGGCAGCCAATATGTTATAGGCCTATGTTTTTTTTTTTCGTTTTTTTTTTTTTATAATGTCTCTGTGGCTTTAAAAGTTTGTACAAAAGTTTTAAAGCCACTCGTGTACAAAAGTTTTTGTACAAAAGTTTCTTTCTCATTGCAAATTGCACCGTCGTAACATGTTGATTCTTATCTTGAACTTGACTAAACTCCCAGGAAATGATTGAGGATTAAAGGGCATGTGTTCACGTTTCCTTTGCAGGTAAACATTAACTTTTTTTACTGTACAGTTGGTCTTATCCACGCCCTGAGAACATAAATCAGCCAAGGCTTATATTCGTCACATTGCCTCACCCTGCAGTGATAGTTTTTCTTCTGGAGTAGATCTCTTAGCCCATTCCCAGCTCCAGAGAGGTCCATCATCATGTTGCTCAGTCAGTGGAGTCTCCTCCTGACCGTGTGGATGCTTCGGCCAGCGCAGGTTTCTGCTTTTAACCTGGACACACAGCACGTGCTGAAGAAGCGTGGAGAAGCAGACACTTTGTTTGGGTTTTCTATGGCCATGCACCATCAGCTCAAAGATGCAGAGGAGCGCGTGTGAGAAACCTTTTTTTTTTAAGCGAACACGTGATAATTGTTTAAATTACGGCAGAACTTTGAAGCATTGTGTTATATCAAGATATTATGTGTGTTTTTTTAACATGTTCATCAGCACACACTTGGTCAATGATTTGTAGCAACCTGCATGCATTCGGCTACAAATATATGCCTAAATGAAAGTATCATATCAATTATTAAAATTCATATTAGATAATAATGATATGCTACTACGCAATTCATAACGGTTATCTATCTATCTATCTATCTATCTATCTATCTATCTATCTATCTATCTATCTATCTATCTATCTATCGACATCACTTGCATCTTCAGATTGCTGATTGGAGCGCCTCATGCTAGAGCATTGCCCGGTCAAAATGCCAATATATCTGGAGGTCTGTACAAATGCAAATTCACAACACAACCTGATGACTGTGAACGCATTGCTGTTGATATAGAAGGTTGGTTGTGGTTTACTTGATTTATGATTTGTTTCTTTATTTCTCATTTTTTTTATATTGTACTGATCAAATACTTTTTTATTATGTGTATTATTTAATAATACAAGCAGTTTATGTATCCCTGAAAAAGCATTAAACTCACTTTTCTATACTGGCAGCTCGTCGGGATAGGACAGGAGTAGACTATAGAGAAAACCAATGGCTAGGTGTTCGTGTCCGAAGTCAGGGCCGAGGAGGCAAAGTAGTGGTAAAGTGTGCTTTTTATTTTAACTGGTTCTAATTCATTGTGAAAGTATTCTATTTATAGTTGACACCTCAAACGTTAACTGTACATATGTTATCTTAATGTTTTCATTGACGCTATGTGTAATGAATATGTTCTGTTTTATATAGACTTGTGCCCACAGGTACCAGGATTGGAGTTTTGCCAACCAGCAGTTGTTGGGCAGATGTTTTGTCCTGGAACAGGACCTTAAATTGGTGACGGATGGAGAGAGCACAAGATCATTTTGTTGGAAACGGGAAGCAGATAAGCACAAGTTTGGATACTGTCAACAGGGTCTCTCTGTAGCATTTTCCAAAGACAGCAAATATCTTGTTTATGGAGCTCCAGGAGCCTATGACTGGAAAGGTACTGCAAAGTACCTTTCTTTTTTTTTTTTTTTTGATGATGATGTTAAACTTCACACATACAGTAACAGTAAAGTCTGTAGTATTGAGTATTACCTCGTTCCTTTTCACACTTAAGGCATTGTGCACATGGAGCCTGTAGATGACTTCTCTCTAGAGAACTATGAAACAGGAGATCATAACCAACAACAACACGAGCTTATTCCTGTGGACATCAGCAGCTTTTTAGGTGATCATGGTCAACCTACTACTGTGTACCAGAGGCCAATCTATAGCAGGACCTTAAATCTATAGCACAAATCTAAATCTACCATAAATCTGTTGTGCTTAATCTATAGCACAATTGTCTAGAATGCAGATCTGTTCAAAATAAAATATTACTGTATATCTTGACTTATCTGATGCAGTAGTTAGCAATACATTAGCAACTATAAAATGAGGAATACATTTTCTTTAAATCATACTGTATCTTTCAGAAGTTTTTATTAAAAATAAGCTACAGAAATGACTCATTCTGAATGAGTATTGGTGGACTTCAAGGGAAACATTTAATGATAAAATAAGTATTTTATGACTTTTAAATCTGATATCATCCATTTATCAACAGTTTTCCTTCTGTTATTTCTCAGGCTTTGCTTTAGATACTGGGATGAACCTTATGAAGACCGGAGAGTTGAATGTTGTGGCAGGGGCTCCGCGCTCATACCACAGTGGGGAGGTTTTGTTGCTAAGACCGGATGAAAAGGCAGAATCAAGGAACTTGAAAGCTGAACACATCCTTCGAGGTCCAGGTTTGGCCTCCTCATTTGGCTATGACCTCGCTGTTCTTGACTTAAACGCAGATGGGTGAGTTTACACTAGAATCAGATACAATTATGACTAAACAGGATGTGATTGTAAAGTTTCTTATGTAATCACATTATTGTTTTACAAGTTTAGTCTTTATTAGAGATGACAATGTCCTCATTGCCTCAGGTGGGATGACATCGTGGTGGGTGCACCTGAGTTCTCTGTGAAAAACATGGATGAAGATGTAGGAGGGGCCGTGTACATTTACATCAACCAAGCCAATGGACAACGCTGGAACCAAATCGAGCCAGCGTGTCTGTATGGGAAAAGGGACTCCATGTTTGGACTAGCAGTGGCGCACATTGGGGATATAAATCAAGATGGTTTCCAAGGTTGAACAAAAGGTTATATATACTTCAGTCTTGAGCCTCAGTTTTACAGTACATCTGACAGATGATCTTTTCTGATGAACAGATTTTGCAGTGAGCGCTCCCAATGAGGATACAGGGAGAGGTCGAGTGTACATACATCATGGTTCAGCTGCAGGCTTTCATCAAAAACCAGTGGTTCGTAAAATGACTCTTTATGAACTCTAAGGCATATTTATGAATATAATTAATTATATCAGTTATTTTGCTTCAGATTTAAATTGTATTTAAGTGACTCTGTGAAAATAATCTCTATTTATAGGTTTTAGATGCCGGAGACCGTGGTATCAAACTGTTTGGCTATTCCTTGGCTGGAAACATGGATATGGACGGTAACGGCTATCCAGACCTTGCTGTGGGTTCACTTTCAGATACTGTGCTGGTTTACAGGTTGGATGCTTCCCACTCTGCTAAATCTATAGATTCAATGCTGATCAGTTTTTTTGCATTCATATAATTCATCATATGAAGTGAAAGAATAACCAGACACACCCCACACTATAAATATATTTTCATTAAATATAATTGTGGATCTGTACATTTTAGAATTATAAATTAATTACGTTAATATTATTAATAAATAATATGTTCTTTTTTTTAAGGACTAAACCAGTGATAAACATAGAAAAGACGTTGACATTAACACCGAATAATATTGACTTCAAGGCACAGGACTGCAAGAAATATCCATGGTGAGATAACAGCAAATCTAACACTAAGATATATATATATATATATATATATATATATATATATATATATATATATATATATATATATATATATATATATATGCTAATTTGAGTTATATAAATAAACACGCACACTTATATACACATGTGTGTACACATATACACACACACATATATATATATATATATATATATATATATATATATATATATGCTAATTTGAGTTATATAAATAAACACGCACACTTATATACACATGTGTGTACACATATACACACACACATATACACAAACACATATACACAAACACATATATATATAACATATATACAAATTATATTATTATTTATTTATTTTGTTTCTTCTTCTTTTTTATCTTTTAGCATTATTACAGCTCAGTCCTGTTTCAATTACACTTCCCAGCCATCATACAATCCCAAACTGAGTGAGTCCATTTCTCCATACTGCATTAAATATCAAAACAAGAATAAATGTCCCACAGCAATCTGTATGAGTCATTCCAGCTGGGTATGTTTCATTAATTAGGCTATTATAACTTGGCAAACAGCTTCTTGTCAAAGCAATTTCTTGGAACTTTTTTGAAGCATGTGAAATTGCATTTGATAGTCACCTTTCTGTAGGGATCGAGTACAAGCTAAAGGCTGATACAGTGCGCAGAGAGAGGGGTCTTCCTTCACGGGTGGTCTTTGTGAATTCTGAGGCCGCGCAGGGAGACCGTGAACTGCCTGGCCAGGGCAAGCGAGAGTGTGTCCAGACCAAGCTCAGGCTGCTGGTACTGTCTGCTCACACTCTGATTTGCTGGTTTCAAGAACTGAAAGTGAGAATTTATGATTAAAACCCATTGTGCTGTGTTTTAGGCAGATATCCAGGACAAGCTGACCAGCATTTCCATCAGCTTATCGGTTTCTTTGCCATCTGACAATCCAAAACAGACAATCAGAAACCTCCCTGACTTAGAGCCAGTTTTAAACGCTCTACAAGAAAACACAACCAAAGCAGAGGTATATTGCCATATCACTTCCTTTATTTCTGTAATATCCCTCTGTCTCAAACACGGCTTTCTTTACCACAAACCTCTCATCTCCCAGGTCACCTTTATGAATGCCGACTGTGGAAGTGACAACATCTGCCACAGTAACCTGCAGCTCCAGTATAGCTTCTGCACCAAAGACCAACAACAAGAAAAATGTGACCCTCTATCCATGTAATATCAGTATCTATGTGGCTTGTGCAAGACTTAGAACAATACACTATTGTTTTTTTTTACAGTTCAAAGACCACATGATTGATATTTGACATGTAGTTTGTATAAAGCTAAAGTTTTGTTGCTGTAACTGCAAAACATGTACTGACAAATCAGGACCAAATCAGGAGTTTAAATATCTCAGGGCAATCCATTACCGGTAATTGCATCAAGGTATAATCATATTGTGTAAGAACTACCCAATGCATTTTGCATATTAGCTACATGACACGTGTTTGGCCTTGAATAGCTGAATTTGGGTGTATCTTTGTGTGTCGAAGGGAAAATGGTGTTTCTGTCATTTCTCCTGGTGATGAGAACGTGGCCCTGGAGGTCACTGTAACCAACATAGGTGGAGAAGATGCACACCAGAGTCAACTGTCTGTGACGTTTCCAGAATTTCTGCACCTATCATCAGTCATGCCAAAGAAGAATAGTGTGAGTGTCCTGTAAGACAGACACATTTGTATAATGCTCTATTGCATCTGTTTAGAAGGACTGTCATATTCAGGCCTAGACTTGTACACTCAAAAAAATTTAAAGAAAAGATTTTTTTTTTAAAGTCTCAAGTTGTTTCATGCATATAATTTAATTTAGGAACTACTTTACACAGTTGCATAAAAAAACTTGAGACTTTTTTTAAAAATCCAACCTTCAGTAAAAAGAGTGAAAAAGTGAAAAGATAACTACTAGCTAGCAATGGTACATGTTAGAACGCTAAATATAAGTTAATTCATTGTTTTGGTTCTTAAATTGTTAAATTTTAAAATGTTGCTTATGATGTACTCATTCTGTCTTGTATCATTTCACTCACTAAACACTGACTGAACAAACATTTGTCAAGTAAAGCTGACAAAACAATTTATTTCATTGAAATACATTTGTTAAATTAAGTTCACTTGATTCCGCAAATGTTTTTTTTTTTAGTGTACACTGTTTCAGATTTTGCTTATAGATGTTTTCAAATACCATTTGTTTTCGTTTTTATCGTTGTGCAGGAAACCCAGGTGCAGTGTAACCCCAATGAACACAAAACACAGGCTGACTGCCAACTTGGAAATCCTTTTAAAAGAGACTCGGAGGTATGAAGAGTAATTAAAATTCTCTTAAACCATCAAGCATGCTTTCAATATAATCAAATCTGTCAGTCTCCTAACCTAGGTTTTTTTCAACACTTTCAGGTTTCATTCTACCTGATACTAAACACAGAAAGGCTTTCCTTGAGAGTGACAGGCGCTAATGTGACTCTGTCCCTTAAAACGTAAGAAGACTATAGCTTAGCTATGATGGTATCTTCTAGGTACCTCTTTAACAGTTAATCAACATAATACATTTATAGAAGTAGTACTATAAAGTTTTATTGCATGAAAAACAGTTTACAAGCTAATGAAGTTTTAAAGTTTAAATGTTTTAGTGTGTGTGTGTGTATGTGTGTGTGTGTATGTGTGTTTTTTTTCTTTTTCTTTTTAATAGGATTAGCATTCAAGATATTCCAATAGTTGTTGCAGAAGCAAAAATTATCTTTGAACTGCATCTTAATGTCACTGGGTAAGTCTTATTAATTGTTTTAAAAAAATTATATTCTCCATTTAAAAGTTTGTAGACAGATTGTAGTTTGTAGCATTCAGGATGCATTAAATTGGTCAAAAGATTTCAAATTAATGTTGTTCCTTTGAACTTTCTATTTATCAAAAAATCCTTTAAAAACACAAAAGCAGCACAACTGTTTTTTAATACTGAATGGTTGTTTTATGATGTATTTTGTCTTTGTAGTGTTGCTAAACCTTCCCAGTTGTACTTTGGAGAAAAAGTGAAAGATGATAAATCAATAAAATCAGAAGATGATATTGGCTCTTTGGTCCAGTATGAGTTCAGGGTTGGTATCTCAGTCCCCCTAATGCCCCTAGTGTCACATTTCTCTGTTTTACTATTCATTACCATTTTCATTTAATCTGGCATAATCCCTTACACTTGCTAGTTGCTAAGTTTACTAAATGAATAGTTATAATAATAGCCTAAATTGTAGATATTATCATATTTATATCTCCAATCAAAAATAAATCAGTAGCTTATCACAGAGAGTGATATTGTATTTATGTCAGTAAATATACAGTATTTAGATATATATTATACTTATTGGGTTCAGTACAATTAGAAGCCTGTTGATTTTGTGCTTCTTGTGCTTGTACTTTCTATGTCAGATTATTAACATTGGTCGGCCTCTGAAGTCCTTCGGTTCTGCAGTGCTGAACATTCAGTGGCCAAAAGCAACCAAAGAGGGAAAATGGTTCATGTACCTTGTGCAAATCAGCGATCGAGGAAATAATATTATTCACTGCACACCATCAGAGGCTATAAACCCACTCAGATTTATCAAGGTAATTCCTTCATGGGATATAAAGTTAAATAAATATCAATTATTAACATCAGCTCCCACTGGTTCTACTTTGCAGCTTTCTGTAGCCTATTTGATGAATGATAAATCCTTGAGACTCAGACACAATATGACTTCTGGCACTGTGGGATAGGTCACTGATTCTATGTGCTCACTTCTTAGGCGTCATCCAGAGGAAGGCGTGAACTAGGGCGTGAAGCAGGTCTGAAGGCTCTTGCCTCCACTACTGATTTTTTCCCCTTTTTGGGCAACACAAGAAAGTATAAAACTCTGGTAATTTCACTTTACACGTGATTTTATACAATTCCACTGACCATTGCTTTATTTTCATTTCACTACTAGTTATATACTAGTATCTTGTGCCTTTAAAACATATATCAAAGGTTTTGAAGTACTTACCTTTGAGTTCTTGCAAATGTATCTCTACCTTTCATGTTGCCGCTTCAGACATGTGCTGACGACTTAAAATGTGTGGAGATAAAGTGCCCTCTTGAGGCACTGGACAGCACTGCAGGCATCGTCCTTCATGCTCGCTTATGGAACAATACTTTTCTTGAGGTACAGGACATTTACAGAATGAATCAATGTTCAATTCATTTAAATAATATTTAATGTTTATTGCAGTTGGTAGAAAAAATAACTCAAACTGAATGAGAAATTTTATTTTCAATTTAAATGACTTTAGTTACAGCATCTCATTTGGTTTAGTAGGCTATCATATGTGTAAATAAAAATGCTGCTTGCTCGATCTATGTTGATTAATGCAGCAAATTCCTCAATATTTGAAAGTTGTGGTAGCATATGCATGTGTGCTATTTCCAGCTAATAATTAACAAGGTGTTTTTTTTTTATGTAAGTATTTAACAGAAAAGGAAAATTATACTTGTACTTGTTTTTAAAAGTACTTAAGTATCAAAAGTAAAAAGTAAATGTCAATGCATCGTTTTATTATTGTTGCATTGTTGTATGTAATACTTACTGTACCTTATGCCTCTGAATCTATGCCTATCTATCTACCCACCCTCATATCAATATAAAATGTATTTCTAGAACACAGTTCTAGTAGTGGGATTGAATGTGAGATTGTATAAATTCACTCAATAACATCCAATAACATTGGGTTTTGGACACCCAAATGGCTGTTTCCTCAAATAGTGCCATATTTAATGTTTTTTAGATTTTAGTATGAATATGTTAGCCTTACTGTTATATATCAGCTAGCGTTCTCCAAAACAATGACACGATTTGCATCTAGAAGACCAAACCCAACGTTGAAAATTAAAATCAGGTTGATGTCAGAATCCAACGGCAGATTGACAATAATCGCCAACGTTGGAAAGACGACGTATTATGGTTGAAAATTAAAATCTGGTTGACGTCAGAAAGTTAGACATTAGACGTTACTACTTTCTACTCAAGGACCTTAACAGAAATGTAGTGGAGTAAAAAGTATGATTTGTCTTTCAAACGTAGTGAAGTTAAAGTAAAAAGTTTCCAAAAAAAAAAGTAATGTACAGATACTCAAAAAGTGTACTTTTAAAAGTGTAAGTGTACTTTGTCCACCTCTGGCAACAAATGTATTATAACTAGTTGATTATTGACAAGATGACTTCTTTTACAGGAGTATAACTCATTGAACTACTTGGATATTGTACTGGATGCATCTCTGACCCTTAATGGGACTCAGGAGAATATTGGGATTCAGCCATCCAAAACCAAGGTTACGTGTCATGTAGATTAGTATATAAGATAAGCTATTTTTATTTGATGTAGTAGTAGTAGTTCACCAAAGCTCACCCAGTGTTTTTATGATTGGTATAGGTGAAGCTAACTGTTTTTCGTGAAAGGAAGCCTGCTTTGCTCAGTCGAGTCCCGTGGTGGGTCATTCTGCTCAGCGTACTGACAGCACTGCTGTTACTAGGTTTGCTGTTCTACTTGTTATGGAAGGTAAGGTGACCCTTTTCATACAATATCTTAATTAAAACTAATATTTGATTTACCAGAAGAAATGAATACTGTTACATTGTAGATATAGAAAAACAAGTCTAGTTACATGTTTAAAAAAGGAGCGTTAAGTTGAACCGTGTTATATTTTTTTGTGCTCTTCAGTTTGAATGCTTAACTTGTGGAATATGTGCCAAAGAGAAGAATGTGTATTAAGAATCAAGAGAGGAACATATGACCAAACAGAGGTGTGTGTTCTCAAAGATGGACAGTCTTCTGATTCTGTGGAATAGTTTTCCTGCACAGGTCAAAAAAAAGATTGGCTTTTTCTTTCTTTCTTTTTTGTAAACTTTTTTTTTTAATGTTGTCTGTGAATAAAAAAAAGAATGAATAACTAAATTATCTACAAACAACAGATGTCTTACAAAATAAAGTTGTAAACAGCATGTTGTATCACTTAGGACTGGTGATGCTATTCTGCACATTACAACATTGTTGGTCATCTTATGATGTTAATCATAAATCTGAGTATTCGATGCAGTGAAAGAACAAATTACTTCTACATAGTAATGTGAGCTGTCTTCACTATTATTGGAAGTACAACAATACAACAATATTCCCTTTTGTAATGTGATGGATTTGACTGTCATTCTGGACGTGTCATGGAGAAGGAGGTGGGGGTGTGCTCAGGAACATCTTCAGGGCAGGTGTAAAGATGAGGACGGTGCCAAGAACAGATACAGTGAGGAACGCCCAGAGGAAAATCCTGTCCAGCACCTGGGCCACAAACTTCCAGTCCTGTACGACCTGCAAGAGCCAAAGAAGATCCACTAACACTTTACAATGAGGTTCTGCTAGTTAAAGGGATAGTTCACTTTAAAATTAAAATTCTGTCATCATTTACTCACCCTCAAGTTGTTTCAAACCTGTATTAATTTATTTCTTCTGCTGAACACAAAGAAAGATATTTTGAAGAATGTCGGTAACCAAGCAGTTAACTGTACCCATTGACTTCCATAGTAGGAAAAAAAAATACTATGGAAGTCAATGGGTACAGACTACTGTTTGGTTACCGACATTCTTCAAAATATCTTTCTTTGTGTTCAGCAGAAGAAATAAATTAATACAGGTTTGAAACAACTTGAGGGTGAGTAAATGATGAGAGAATTTTAATTTTAAAGTGAACTATCCCTTTAACAGGAACTAACCATGAAAAATACTTCTAAAGCATTTATTAATCTTGGTTACTTTACTTTTCCAAATCAAAGGTTGTATCGGTTAATATTATTTAATGGAAGTGAACATGAACTAACAATGAACAGTTGTATTATTATTAATTCTGTAACGCATGTATTTCTCAGTGTTATTTAGTGTTAGTTAATGCAACTAATGGGACCTTATTGTAATATTCATTGCATCATAATTGTCACGACTGGCATATTCATCATCAAATAATAGTCAGCATAACACTTGATTAGCGTTAACATTTTTATTCCTGACTTTATCCTTAGCATCAACAGTATATGCCAGAGGAACTTCATTACTGCAAAACATAATTAACTTTATAAAATAATATATTTTCTGGCCCAAATATATTTCAAATATATGGTAAATATATAAAGTATTCAGTGCAGCTTAAAAAATAAATTCAAACTGAAAATAGTTTTATACATTTTTATATAAACTTTCAAATGCCAAAATATATTACAGAATGTTATTGAATCAAGATTCAATTTTAAAAAGATACATATATATGGATTTATACACTACTGTTATTTTTTATGCTTTTAAAAGAAGTCTCATATTTTAGTGTAAACTGGATTTTTTCCTTTTCAGGATTCTTTGAGAAATAGAAAGGTGAAAATAACAGCATTTGTTTAAAACAGAAATCTTTTACAACAATGTAAATGTCTTTACTGTCACTTTGATCAATTTATTGAATAAAATGTTTATTTGTTTGTTTGTTATTTGAACATTTGTTTGTAACAACTGAACTTAAACTTTAAGGTATATCTAAAAAATAGCTTTATTTCTATTAATATTTGCGGTCATTCACTTTACATTCATCTTAAGACATTTTCAAGCCCTTACCTCTCTAATAAAATGCTCCTTCTTAATGTGACTTGAGATGTAGCGGACCGAGTTGGTGGCTTGCTCCAGCATATTAATCAGAGCCTGACCTTCTCCTTCAGGGCCTTTTTTTTTCCTGGGCTTCAGGTCAGGGCTGTGGGGCTCCATCTCCGGGTACTGGTAGCGGTCAGTGTTCCCCCTCATGCAGAGCAAATGTGGCAGTCGCTGGAGGAACAGCGTACGCACCCATGGAGACATCGGGTGGTAAGTAGCTGAAGAGCGGTGGTGTACGTTGATGACAAACACTGTCACGATGATGGAGAGAGTGACAAAGATCATGATAAAAAGCAGGTACTCCCCAATCAGCGGGATAACCTTAGAGGAAGAAGGGATGATCTCATCGATGACGAGGAGGAAGACGGTGAGAGACACCAGGACGGAGGTGGAGAGGGAGACTTTTTCCCCTTCATCGGATGGAAGGTAGAAAACCAGCACTGTTAGGAAGGACAAGCCCAGGCATGGAAAAATGAGGAAGAGTGTGTAGAAGAGAGGAAGACGTTTCAGGATGAACGAATATGTGATGTACGGGTAGAAGAGGTGGCCGTCTCGCCGGCTTCCTTTGACCCCGGTCGCACTGAGAATCTCCCATTCGCCGTTATCAAAGAAGTCCCTTCTGTCCACCTGCTGGTTGAGGAGCACTAGTTCAACCATGTTCCCATCATATGTCCAAGAGCCAAACTTCATAGAGCAGTTCTGGCGGTCGAACGGGAAGAACGTCACATCCATGGTGCAGGCTGATTTGTAGCTGGAAGGGGGGGTCCAAGTGATCATGCCATTGTTCCTCACAATGACTTTGGTCATAAGTGAGCCTTCAAAACGTCCATCAGCACTAAAAGTGAGTGGATATGATGACATGTTTAATATTCCATAATGATGAATTGTTGTTGTATTAGATAGCCACACAAACTTACTTCTCGTATAAAACAATGTCTGGGAGCCAGACGGTCTCTGACGGGACTCTGATAGAGGTGATGCCACCATAATTATCAGGGTTCCAACGCAGTTTATAGTCCAGCCATTCCTACAAAGAGTTTATCATGACAAACATATCCAATTTTCCAATGTTTGTTTCGTTACTTTTCTATCGTCAAGAACTGCTAATTTAGTCTTTTACATATGCATTCTCTGTTATTTTCAATATTGTTGAAACAATCATATATATGTATATTTGGGGATTTGTACCATCAGAATTTGAGGAAATATTTGAAATAAGAACAAAACACTAATCTTGGTTTAGTTATTTATCTAAAAAAATATTTGGCAAAAAAGGGTAACCTACAGCTAGTGTTTTTATTCTATGCAACAACAATAAAATGCACAGAAAAACAAAAAGCTCACAGGAAAAAGCCTACATTAACTATAACATAATCCGTTGTTTATATTTCATTGGTTCTGTCTTGTTTTTACATGTGTTTATAATTTCTTATAACAGCCTGGGCAAAACTAATAATTTTGACTTAATTTATCTGCATACAGCACATTATTAAAGCGAAACATTTTTACGGTGATGTCTGAGGTTATTTACCTGCCATAGCCACACATTAGTGGTCATGAGTTGGTTTTTCTCATCCTAAATTCATAAACAGGGAAGAAAGAAAGATAACACCATAAACAACTGAGATATGTGAGATCCAATATATGTGATTATTTTGCATAACTCAAGTCTAAATTCTCGAATCATTTCCAAAGTCTGTTGTAATACACCATACAAAGAGCACAAAGAACCACAAAAGACACATCAATCAATAAACAAAATTATATTATGATCTATTTTTCTTGAGATTATGAGACAGTTGCGGCAGAGTGGTGCTGAGAGGGGTGACTGGAGCCCACATAATAATAGCTGTCTTTATTTATTTTCCATAGCCCTCAAAATCATTGGCTATATCTTTTGATAAACGTCCAGCATAACCACTTTCAAAGCCATCTTATACTCTGAATTACGAGGCACTTGGGCACCTGTGCCTTCAGGCAGTTTTTAAATCAATAAAATCAAACAGGCACATCTGAGCCCTTATCAAGTAAATCAAATTGCAACATGTAACTACAGTAAGTTGACGTCATCTCTTTTTATTATTATCATCATTGAGAGGAACAATTAGCTCAAATGGCACACCTTTGTTTATGATTACTAATTTGTTTTGACGACACATTAATAAAATGCACATGGAAGCTGGGAGATTTCACTCAGGACTGTCAGCATCATACATTGAAGAAGGTTTTATCCATAGAGCACATTATTTGCTCATTCAGGCTCAAATCATATTGGATCACTGCTGCATTGGATGTTAGTTTGTGTCTGTGCATAATTTTTTTTAGCTAGCAATCACATTAGATTAAATTAATACCTGCAGCATTTACTTATTATGCTTTTTATATATATATATATATACTTAGCAAATATATTTTCTTCAGGCTGAATTCCTGTCAATTTATTTTGTATAATTTAATCACAAAGGGAAATGGTACACCGATGGATTTGTGTGGAGTGTGTGCACACTATTAAAGACGTGAAAGCTCACTGGATCTCTGCACTCTTAATAATTCAGCCTCCCATCATATGAGTCTTCAGAACAGCAAAAACCTTTCAAGGAAAGAGCAAGGCAAAATAAAACCAGGAGAATGTGAAAAAAGTGGGAGGAGGGGTGCAGCAGTAAGGCAATATTTCTATGTATAGACTCTAAGGAAGCAGACGCCCCTAATATAAATATGCCTAATAGAAAGCTGCATTGACATAATAAGTCAATAGCGTTCAGAACCACGGACAGCTCCGGTTGTTGTATTTCAGCACCATGGACAGAGACCAAATGAGTACCGTCAGTAAGGCTTCCAAATGAAGTTTAAAATAGCTGGATCTGTGTATGTTTGTCTTACCACATCCACTAGCTGGGATATCTTCAAGCCAAAGCGGACCTTCACAGAGTGGTTTGCATGCTGAACAGGCCTGACCCAGCGCTGGGTACCCCTGAAACAAGTCCCTGAGCAGAGCATCTTCTCTTTGTGCCAGAGATACAAACTCTTTAGCTGCTAACACACAAACACACTTATTACATTACATTATAGATATCATTTCTACAACAATCACTGTTTATACAATCTCAATTGATAAGGTATTAATGTTACATTCTAGACAATAATCGTGTTATTTCTTTAATGAACTATTAAAGAGTCCTGTTATAAAATTTAGAGTCATAGACTAAGTACACTAAGTGTAATGACACACACAAGGACAGACAGAAACCAGACACTTTCATAGACATGGCAGTCAGCAGAAGTCCGCTCACTGCGTCCTCCACAAATTGTTTACTGACCTCAACTGAGGACAAGTGCACTCATCAGCTCCACTTAGCGAACAAATAGCATTTTGAGATACATTAAAGTAAATCAAATAGAATCACAACTCGATCTATCTATAAGATTTCTCATAATTTGTAGATTTTATTGCTGATACAACGAACCAAACTTTGTTCAAAGACTCATTCAAGATGTGCAAGGCATGACCATAAATCATGATAATAAATAATTAACGATTACAAATTGATTTCAGATAATAAAATAACTCATCTCTTTAGCAACATGCATTATAGTCTATAACTCATAAATAAACTATAAAAAAGGAATCTAAACACACTAACATAACCAAGAAAGTACTGTACAGGGCAGAGACACGAGGATTGGTTTGCACTTACCAGGCGTGGTGGCGATGATGCCGATAAACAGGGTGAAAAGACCAACGACTGCCAACGTCATTTCGAAAGAAAGTATTTTATATTGGCGTGACACGTGACAACGCATTAATTGCTCTTTAAAAAACAAGTTTTCATAGTAAGTGATAAAAGTTTGTAGTTGTTATTTGCTGTTGGTAAAAGCAGAGGATGGGAGCGAATCACTCCCAGAGAGAATCCATCCAGGTGCGCGCGCCCGCGGTCCGGTCCCACAGCAGGAGAGGAGGAGCGCGCACCGTGCCAGTTTAAAGGGACAGATGAACGTATCGCTTCACCAAGTAGATCACCACAGAAAATGTAGCAGAGTGTCATTTTTTGGCCAACCAACAACTGCACAATTCAAGTGAACGTAAATTGCATTAACAAAAAGAGAATCGAAAAGATTTTTAAAAGTTAGTGAAAAAATTGCTAGTCAACAACACCCTATTGAAAGTTGCATTTAACAAAGCAACTATTTAGAATTAAAATTTTAGACAATATTTAAGATATTAAATACATTACAAATGTGTTAAACTGTTTATAATAGACATTTTGGAGAAGTAATTGCATAAAGTTATAATTCATGCATTTTCTCATGTAAATTAATCACACGAGGTTGTGTTTTCTCACACTGGTCACAAATGCAACCACTGATAAGTTTACATGTATTTTGAGCACGATGTATATGAGGCATGAGATAGATACAGCAATCTTAATACACTAATAACCCTTTAAATATATGTTCTAGAAATGGTAGTTGTATAGCCTATATTGTTTCCTTTTATATCAACTGACCACTTAGTAACACAATGTCATTTGTTGTAAAAAGAGAATATTATGCTGCAGATGATGATAAGAATAGCCTTTCTTCAGCTTTGGCCAGTTTTTTATAAACATTTGTTTCTTTTTGTTATATGCACTCCAGAGAGTGTCTGTTTACTACAACCTTGCAGACAAATTCAAATAAAAACTCAGCGGCGTCTCTTGTGTAAACACTCACACCGAGTCCAAGCAGCAGCTCAGGCAAACATATCTCCTCAGCATTCATGCTACTGTCTGAGCTCAGATGATTTTCTGCTCCAGTTGGAACCAGCTGTGGCCTCTGTGAGGCTCTGTGTCTCTCACGCCATTGCATGTTATTCTGTATCATTCAGTACATGGGGAAAACTTCACTGGATAACAAAAACATGGTCAAATGTTCTCTGATGATACACATCAGAACTCTCAGTTGGAATCAAAAATGCACTGAAACAATCAGAAAACAGCATTGCTATAGCAAAGTCAAGTGAAGTCTACGTTGGCATTATTGCACTTGGCATTATGATTTAGTGGTTGCCGACTCACGTTCTGTGCTTATTAGCTTCCGTCATCCACACTGCATGTCTGCATGCATCTGAACATAGACTGCTGTCTTTAGAAGTCAGCAAAACAGACTGGAAAATGACTTAAATATTCATACACTCCTTTAAATAATGCATCTCAGCCTCCATTTGCACACTCCCCTGACTTCACTGTCGCCACCTGTCAGATCAGCAGAGCCACAGTCATGATGAGTTAACTGAAAAAACACTAAAAATATCTCAGAGTCCTGAGAAAGGAATACAGCAATAATACAGTCCTAGAACGCTGCAAGAATGATCGGTGATTAAAGTAACGAGAAGGTGAAAATGCCCCCTTCTGCATTGCAGATGCATGCTTTGTTTTTTATTTACCAGTGTAGTGTTAAAAGCAGTCATGTGGAAGCACAGAAAAAAACATTGTTTTAACAGATTCTCTTTTTCTAGTGTTATTTTATGGTTTAATAACAGTCTTTTTTTAATAGTGTGCTAAATGCACAGATTCTTTTGCTTGTCAAACTGTTAATAAAAAGTTCATGTTCATGTTAGTTTGCAGTGCACTAATGTTACCAGACGCAACTTTCGATACAAATATATTATTACATAACATTCACAATTATATTCGTAAATGTTGAAATTAACATTAACTAAGATTAATCTGTAACACTTTAAAATAAGGTTCATTAGTTAACATTAGTTAATGTATGAACTAACATGAACTAACAATGACCAAGACATTCGTTACAGTATTCATTCATCTTTATTACCGTAGTTAATACAAATACAGCTGTTCAATGTTTGTTCATGTTACTTCACAGTGCATTATCTAACGTTAGCAAATACAACCTTTGATTAACCTTATTGTTAAGTGTTAACGAATAATAAATGCTGTAGAAATATTGTCGTGGTTAGTTCAAGTTAACAAATGAAACCTTGTTGTAAAGTGTTACCAAATTACCTGAAGAGATTTTTCCTAGCCCTTATGACTAAAGATAAATGAATTATATACATACTACACATCAGCAGTAAAACGTACATAAATGAAAGCGCAAACATGAAACAATTTTGTATGGTTTTAATTAACTTTTCTTATTATATCACATAATCATCATATTAAAATGACATGATAATTATATGTTAAGCACTCATCAGTAATTCCAACGACAGCACGTTCAAAAATCTGTCTTTAAATATGTCAATCAAAATGCTGTTGCAAGAAGCTGCCTATGTAACTTTTAAACCAATCTAACAATATAATGGGAAAAGGGGGAGGGGGGGGGGGGGTCTTGAAAATGTGTGTTAAAGAACGGTACATGCATGTGTGTACAGGTGTGAAATCTATGTTTCAGTAAACAGCTTATTGTTGCTATTATTATAGCCACGCCGCTATTGAGCTAGGATAGACTTTTTTAAAGACAGAATATACTGTAGTCTTGATGCATCAAAGCATCTTTAACAGGTTCCAGGTCTATAATAAGTTCCTCATCCTGCACATGAACATTTTGAGAATTTCTGAAAATTAGAATACGTTTCAGAAAAACAGTTTTGACAAATCAAGTCAAGAGGAGTGTTGGTTTGGAGACATTTTGGGATTTAGGGAGTTCTTTTCTATGAGAGGTTAGAGAATGCTGAGGCCCTCCAGGGCTAAATGTTGTGGATGAATGACAGCTCTGAAGGGTTTTTGAGTTCGGGTCAGTGTTAGAGGCAGATAAATATTCAGTGTGTGTCCAGTATTGTGCTCTGACTCAACGCCATCTAAGAACTTTGTGTCATTGTGCATTGAATGGTACACAGAGCTTAATGCTTCATGAAATGAGTCAGGTTTGAAGTCCATTGTTTGGTTTGCTACAGTATTTACTAAAATAAGCAGGATGTCATGACAAAGTTCATAAGTCTGGGTTGTGGGGTGTGCACTGAAAATAAACATATGAGGGTTGGGTTGAAGCTGGTCTGACTTTATGTGATCTACAAATCATCAGTGGTGGGTGTGTTATAGCTCTTGAAGAGCGGTTGCGTAAAGAGGCCGAGGGTTCCTGTAACACACACTAAAATAAAGATCCAGAGAAACAGACGGTCAATCACCATAGCCACGTATTTCCAGTCCTCGACAATCTGTGAGAAAGACAGAATATGCACTGATTAGTGTAGTAGTGCCCATGTTAAAGTGCTGATTATTATTTTGTATGTATGTATAGTATATATATTTTATATATATGAGGTATGCACCAAAACCAGAAAATTCATTTTGCGAGAGTGGTTGTTGTAAAATTGTAGTTAATGTTGTAATGTTTTTAAACTAATAATAATATTATATATATATATATATATATATATATATATATATATATATATATATATATATATATATAGACCGGTATGTATGTATATATATATATATATATATATATATACACACACACACATATAAACAGATGAATATATATGTGTGTGTAATGTATATATATATATATTAGGGGTGGAGCCGAACCCGAATACGGTATTCGGAAAGGCACAAATAACGTGTTTTTACAAACAAATACTTAAAAAAATATTTGTATTCGGAAACAAGAAAAACTTTATATCAAAAAGCTGCGTTTCCTCATGAGACCGCAGTGCACGCCCGGATAAGTGAGTGAGTGAGTGACGGACACAGGCTGCTCCACACAGCAACAAGAGAGCGAAAAAAAACACTTAACTCCATTACTATTTTTGTTGAATAGATTTTTGTACCTTAACTGGGTTCCTGGGGCAGTTTATAACTTTCGAGAAGCGGAGTTTGATCGGGAGATTATTCCATTACGCTGCATTATTGACGTCTGCAGTCGGGTGCTCTCATGTTCGCTGTTTAGCGCGGTAATTTAGACAAATAGGCTGTTGACAGAGTAACGTTAACGTTCGGTTAAAAAGGTTAAAATGCTTGTGTAGTTGTGTCAAATTGTATGCACGTGTGGGAGTTATATGGTACGTTTAAGTTACTCTGTCTTTTGCAGACAGCAA
Organism: Phoxinus dragarum; assembly: GCA_033366665.1. Lineage (NCBI taxonomy): Eukaryota > Metazoa > Chordata > Actinopteri > Cypriniformes > Leuciscidae > Phoxinus > Phoxinus dragarum. The sequence goes on from JARPMJ010006664.1 coordinate 25,627, forward strand.
GATGTAGGCTGTAGGCTTCATAATGTTCACAATGGTATTTTATTAGTTGTTGGTTTAACCATGGATGAGGTAATGGCTGTTATGTTATTTTCTTTTCAATGACGTTCCTTGTTTCATTGCTGGATTTATGGAAAAACATCAACCAATATTGCATATCCATAATTATTATAATGGATATAATTAAAGAATACTTACACTTTAACGTAAATTAGAAGTGTAACGCAAAAAATATATATTTTTACGCCTATTTTGAATTTTACTCGAATACAAATACAAATACTTTTCCCCCCTCAACAAATACAGATACAAATATCGGCTGCTTTGCACACCCCTAATATACATTTATATATATATATATATATATACACATACACACATGATATATATAGATCTTTTTTTTCTATATATATATATATATATATATATATATATATATATACATACATACCGGTCTATATATATATATTTTTTTTTTTCAGTATATTTGAGTGAAAGCCAATCCAGCACTCACCCCTTCATCCTCATCCTCATTCTTCATCTTGTCAGCAATGTATCGCACTCCCTTCACAGCCTCCTCGATGTCCACAGGGCACTTTACTGCCATTCGCTTACGAAACTCTGTGTTTTCCTGCAACTCTCCAGGTCTCCAACCAATGTGTTTGGCAGAATCTTCATTGACAAAGAGGGTAGAATCAGTCTCATCAGTCTCACTTTTTGCTGGGAGATCAGATGAAGAGCGCTGCTCGTGCTTCATGCGAAATTTCGCCCGTTTGTTGGACTCTCCTGGTCTTCGCATGAAGAGGAAATCAGGCAAACGGCCCAGGAAGTAGTATTTGACCCACTTGGGCATATTGTGTGTGCTTGGGGACCGATGGTGCACGTTTAGCACACACACACTTGTAACAATTGAAAAAGTCACCAACACCATTGCAAACATCAAGTACTTTCCAATGAGGGGCACAGCGAGGGAGGTCGGAGGTACTATTTTGGAAATCAGTAAGAGGAACACAGTTAAGGCCAGAAGAACCGAAATACACAAAGTCATCTTCTCCCCACAGTCTGATGGTAGGTAAAAAACTAAGATGGCCAGTGAAGTGATAAGAACACAGGGGATGATTAGGTTAATGGTGTAGAACAGAGGTTTGCGTCTGATGATAAAATCGTAAGTTATATCCAAATACGTGATGTCATTTGGGTCTTCGTTTTTGCGACCAGGCAAGGAGACAATATCCCACTCACCGCTTGGCTTGAAGTCATCTCGGCTGGCAAAGTCTGACAGCAAGACGAGGTCGATTTCTGTGTAGTCATAAGTCCATGAGCGGAACTTGAGCGTGCAGTTTTGCTGGTCAAAGGGAAAGTCCCGGACCTCAATTTTACAGGCACTCCTATAAATGGCTGGTGGTAGCCAGGCAACCTCACCGTTATTTGACACGACTGCATTGGAGTAGAAAGACACTTCATATGTCCCATCAGCACTAAAAATGACAAACACATTGTTTTAAATTTGTTGTTTTAAATCAAATAAAAAGCTAAGTATCCTATTTTGCCTTTGTGAATGATAAAGTGCATAATAAAGGTGAAACTCAAAGCTGATACTATTATCCCGAGTGCCAGCTCATCATCATGCAAAAAACGCTGTCATACTAATCTCTGTCTCAGTTCCTGAGATTAACGCAATAACTGTCCTTGGAAAAAGTTTAACCCTGCCCAAATCCTGCGTCGATGCAGCATTGTAAAAAGATTACAAAATAAGTAATCTGCTGCAACCTGTATTTTTTATAAGGATTCAACCTTTGCATAAATAAAACCTCTTCTACATTATTTAAAGAGATAGTTCAGCAGCACACAACAGATGTTTTGAAAATGTCATCTTTTTCTTGCCCATACAAATGAAAGTCAATGAGGTCCAGTGTGGTTTTTGACCCCACTGACTTTAGGGCTTTTCACAATTTGAATAGTTAACCCTGGGTCTATAAAGGTAAGAATGAAACTGTCTCTTCTTCAGTCAAATTGTTGTGTTTTCTGTCGCCATTTTTCCCCTCAAACACAGAAACTACTGTTTATACAACATGCTATGTGTTCCCTGACTGTCCACAGCACATGGGTTACACCACAAAAGCAGTGCTAACACTACTCCAGAGCAGGGTTTCATTACCCAGGGTAAAAAGCGGTGCTAACCCCACTTCTAAATTACAATTGTGAAACGTTCCTTTACCAATACAATAACTCGGGATTAAGTACAGAGTGAACATTTTTCATCAGTTTGTTTTCCGCAGAAGAAAGTCATTCAGTTTTGGAATGACATGAGTGTAAAGTAAATAATGACAGAATTTTTGGGTGAAATGTCCCTTTAAGTGATAACAAGTTCAAATAAAATCAGAACAAAATACCATGGTGTACATTTAGTGCTAGAAAGTTTCTCACTTGTTGTACAGGACAATGTCAGGCAACCATATATGCTGGGAAGGAAGGCGGACTTTCCTGATCCCTTCATACTCCTCTGGATCCCACATCAACCGGTAATCATTCCATACCTGCAAAAGACACACGCCTTAGAAAGACTTTTATTTTGAAGAAAAAAAAATACTACCCAAACACAAAAGTTCCACTGCTCATACCTGAGTAAGCCAACAGTTGGTGGTCATGATCTGCTCTCTTTCATTCTGAAATACAAACGTTAACATATACCATTGATATAATCAAATAAGGAATGTGAGGCAGCTTTTCACGTTTCAACCCACCACACTGATGAGCTGGGCAAGGGACACTTGGATTGCAATGGTGACCTGCTGGCTCTTGTTGATCGCCGGCCGGATCAGCTTGTTGTATCGGTCAGGGAGAGTAAATAGTTTATCAACCGCTCCTCCACCTCTGCACAGCATACAGCTGAAAATCACAGACATAAACAGGTTTTTTTATGTTTTTCTAAAAGAGGTTTTGAATTTGAAATGGAAGTAATTGTTTATTTGGGATTTATCTAAATAACCTACACATACGCATGTAATAACCACAGAATTTCAAACACCATAAATATATTATACTCTATCGGTATAAGATTACATTTTTTTTACTATATTTTTAATCACAATAAAAACTAAAAACAAAACTCCAAATAACAGCAAATTAAAGGGGTGGTTGATTGCGATTTCACTTTTTTCATTTTAAATAGTGTGTAATGTTGCTGTTTGTGCATGAACAGTATCTGCAAAGTTGCTGCGCTGAAAGTTCAACGTAAGCAGAGATATCGTCTTTTAAAAATCAGGAAGTTTAATGCCTACAAAAACGACTCGAATGGGACTACAACGAGATACTTCCTGGGTTTTATACGTAACTAACCCATACATTTACATCAACCCTCCCTCCGGAATATGGAAAAAAAAGGGGGCTTGGCCATATTTCTGCGGCTTTGTGGAAGAGGACGAATTATAGTGGAGAACTGTAGCCATGCCGTCTAAAGTGTGTTATTTTCACGCAGCTGTCAGGTTCTGTGTTCGGGCTTCCTATGGACGCTGTAGTTCGTCAACAATGTTTAAAATTTCTGTTTGATTATGTTCCTGAAAATTACAATCGTAATTTAGCTCTCTGTGCTGCGCATTTTACGGAAGACAGCTTCCAGAATCTCCACGAATTCAATGCCGGATTAAACAAGAAACTGTCACTAAAACATGAAGCAGTTCCAACTTTAAACCCAGAGGCAGCTGTTGTTGGGCCACAACCTGTAAGTAAGACTTAATAATTTTAAATGTATTTGCATGTATAATTTCAGACGTAATGTTTTAGTTTTATCAAGGACGTAAACAAATGCGCTGGCAACAAATGCTGGCGTTAGTAGCCACTCAGTTATGCTATTTCGTGTGTCTATGACAAACGCGTACAAACATTTTTAACCTGAATTTGTAATTATGTACTAACTTTGTAAATGTATTTTCCATGTATACTTTATGACATAATTTTTCGATTTGATCAAGTACGTAAACCACTGCCAACGTGGTTTGTTTGTAGTAGCCAGTTAGTTCGATGCTATTTATAAGACAAACGTGTATAAAGTTAAAAAAATTATATGTAATCGCAACAGCAAACTTCAGCTGCGGTATTACTCAGTCATTTATTCTGTTATATTAAATTTTAATCAGGAGAAAACCGTATCTCAAAAGCTAACAAGCAGCAGTGGCATTTTCAAGTAACAGCATATCAAAATTATTATATCATAATAGTAGAATAGAATAATAATTAAAAAAAAAAATTACCATTCAGAATTGTTTTGTAAGAGCCGTGTTTGGGGAGGTTCAGCTAGACTCTCTTCATTGCCGCTTTCTGGGTCTGATTCTGGCTCAAACTGTACGGCAGTATTGACACCATTATTTACATTTGACCGGAGCACATGCAACTTTCGCCCGTAAAGGTAATGGGCGTGAAGTTTCCGGACAACGTGCACTACGCAGTTTAGCCAATTAAAACACACCGGCTCAACTAACCAATCTGAGCCCATGCCTGTTTCTGAGGGAGTGGTTTCATAGAATCAGGAAGTCAACCGGTCGGTCAAATGACAGAGGAGAAATCAGCTTACAATAAAGGTGAAATTTATGAAAAATAAGGCTTAAAAAAAAAAAAAAAGACTTAGACATGTTATATTGCACCCCATAAACACAATCATGCAAAGAAAAAAAGCAGTAAACCACCCCTTTAAATTCATGAGCATATGTATAGAATTATAATTTAGGGAAATATATGAAAAATAGTTGCATGGCCAATAAAAACTTATGACTGATAGACCCATTATTAGCAAATGTACAATACAACAAAACAATAATTTTATACCATAAAACTCCAACATCAATATTACATATTTAAATGTTTTTATCATTTGAAAAAAAAGATGCATGCCTTAAAATAGCTTGAATGTAACTACACCCTTGCCTCATTTAGTACGCAGTTCTATGAATATATGCAAATTAACCCCGCCTCCACTCACTCACACCAGCTCAGAGATCCACTCGTTGACGATCACACATTGATGTGATTGGTTACAAGGTAGTTTGTGACGTCAGAAACACCAGCGATTTCACTGCAGTTTTAAGGAGAAAATACTCAGCAATGGTGTTGACTTGTGAATTTGTAACAATGGTTTGTCCTAAAGCATATTAAAAACACCACATAACAACATTAAAAGCTTGATTTTCACAGGGAGACTTTAAGTACTGAGTAATATTAATTAATAACATGCATTTACTATAGGGTTAGACTAGGTTTGGATTAGGGCTAGTTGCTTGCAATTATGCATCATTTACATGTAACGTGTAACAAAGATTGTAAAAAAAAATTGCTACCGGACACTGTATGCACATCAAAATAGGGAGGCCAAAAAGTAAGTTTCAGAAAGAAGCAAAAGAGAAAGCCCAAAACTCTGCTGGTGTTTCTGTACCACCGTCTCTAAGGGACAGCAAGTCAGGACAAATGACATCACTCTGCGGACAAGCAGTGCGCTGTGGGGACAACGAGTACAGAGACTACAAGATTAAAGTTGACAGAAGAAGCACTGGGGCAGCAGTCAGCATTCAACACACAATCACCCAGCCTGTGCTCAGCGAGACATACTCCATCTGACTAACAGCTCAACAAGTACAGCTGAAACATGCCAGAAATTAAAAGATACACCATGATAAGCAATTTTGGGAGCCATGTGCAAACAAAGCAGAACCTCAAAAACTCAAAAATGATCTTAGTCTTAAGACTTTAACACTTTTTCAAGGCCCCAGACTGCGTATGTTCAGATAAATTAACTATTTTTAAAGACAGTACTTTTTTTCAATGCTTTATGGCCTGTCTTTATAATGTATTTAGCTTCTGTATTTCTTCTAAACAAATAGTGACATATGAAATGATCATAATGAATTAATCAATTGACAGCTCTATTAGAAACATATCTCCAAAAACAAGGCAACAACAATCTGTTTTATGAATCTCTCCAAGCGGCATGTTGATGCTACCTGTGATAAATGTCCCTTTAAAATGTCAAACATTACCCCCTCAAAAGAACTGACACATCCATTATGAATCCAGACAGTTACATAATGGTTTGTAAATAAGATGCACAGAAGCAACAATCCTCGTGATTCAGGGACAGCTTGCAGAGGGTCATAGAAGCCCTATGCCACATCTCTCATTAAGACCCTATGGGGACGATCATTCTTTAATGCCAAACATGAGTCAGCAGTTCAGCCCATCACTGCCCCCATCAGCACATATTCTCTTTATCACAAGCTCTCACATTACAGCATATGAAAGCAGAGTCTGACAGTAATTATCATAATGAGGGGTTAGTGAGCAAAATGGCATGACCATAAATTAACACTACAAACAAAGCAGTAACCAAGTTAGTTTTTTGTTATCAGTTGCATCATCTTACACATTATGGGAAACATACTGGAACAGCTTCTAGTCAAGAGTACATGTCAGATTAATATAAGAGATTTAAATATTCATCAAGTAAGACTTTCATTTTGAATTTGAATGTAAATCAATACATTCTGTTAATTGTTTTTGTCTTCGTTTGTTTATTTATCTTGCATATTCAAAAGTGCATCAAAATAACTATAACTGTTATATAAATATAACCTAAGCCTTGTAGTCAAAAATATTGATATTTCGATGTATAGATTTCGATACAGATACCAGCTGCGCATTCTCACTCTCTCTTCTCTCCAACGCGAATGGACACAAAACCGCCTCCTCTCACTCGCTCGTCTCATCCGCTCCAGTTGAATTGTGCTTCTATTGCACATCATTTTAGTTATTCTCGCAGGTTTCACGCTTACACCAAAAGTGCATGCACCACTGATCTATATATAAGTGGAGATCTCATAAAGCCGCCTTTCAAACAGCTCACGGCTACCAAATTGACTACTTTTACGGTCAAATTACTTAAACATTCAAATACATACAAAATTGTGTCAAAATGCCCGTCTTGCCGAGTATTCATGTAAATAAAGTCAGTTTTGGAATGGAAATAGTTGAGAGGAAACGCATGTTGTGTAACAGTATATTGGATCCGTGCATTAGCTATTAAAGTGACAGCAGCCTAATAAACCTGCTGACATCTGTCATGTTAATCAAAGAACAATCAAAAGACAACGAGAAAATCACTGCTCTTGACTGGATAACTTTTGTAACTTTAATTGTAAGTATTAATCTCCATTTAATTTTTTACAATGGAAGCTATCCAGTTTTATTTTAGATTTGATTACTTTAATTAGTATTTCTTACATGAAAAACTTAAAGTCATGATTATTTCATTTAGTCTTTTCATTCTATTGTATATATTAAGTGCTATCGTTTGCAATTTGTTTCTTTATTCTTATTTTATTACTGACTGTTTACTTGTCTTTTTTGAAAATGTAGTTCAACGATTAAAATAAAGTCTCCCTGTGCTGTGTGTAAGTTATTACAAACAATTACCCAAATTATTAAAAAAAATTATGAGATAACAAATTATCTGTAAGGCGGTATATAAATGGTATTGAATATCAATATTTTTCAAGGTATCGTATTGAAGTTGGAAATTCCATTATCGTGACAACACTAAGTAATATAACAGTAATCCTCAGCATAAACACAAGTACTTGACATGGCTATTCAGTGTGGATTATCCTGTCTACAGTGGTGACTAATATCTATGGAAAACCCTATGAAAAAAGTGTTACTAAAACATGTGACTTGCTCAGACAACCCCCATGTCCTGCTCCAGGGCTCTTCACAAAAATACACACATTTCTAAACAACCGAGGCAGGACAGGCCAGGGCCTTGGAAAGAAACACAAACTTGCACCATCTCAAGATTATACAAAACACACACACACACTCACAGTTGCATGCACTGAGCTTTTCCACCCCGGTGCACTTCAGCTCCGTGAATAATTCAGCTGCACTAAAATAAAACCTGCCTCATCACACAGACAGCAACAACAGATACACACACCAACACAGACAAACACACACAGACCTAGTCTAACTCTCAGCATACTTTACTGGGGATAGCATAGTATTCACATAATGCACATAAACACTTCCCAATCGGAGTTAAAAATACAGTTCAATACAGTGCTCTACGGTTTGACGGGGCAGTGCTTAACCAGTGTGTATCAGCAAATGTGTTATTGTTTGAATGGCATAAATATCCACCAACTAAATTATTAAAAGCTACTCCATCTGCGGCCAAGCTTTACTGCATCAAACAACTTACATGAACATTTATACACATATTCAGTAGCTGTGGCCCTACAGTTGCCCTACAGCCGCAGTTTATGGCAGTGGCTTGGGCAGTGTGTGAGTGTCAATTCCACTTCATGCTAGCATTTAACTCTAAAAGAGAGCGTTTTGAGCTTTCTCTCACTCTCGATCAGACGCTTTCTTTCTGCTGAAGGCTTTTCCCCACACTTCAGTTTACATTAAGAATCTGAGACTGTGTGGGGGATTAAGTATATGTCACACGTTTTCTGCAATAACAGAATATATTTTCTCAATTCCAACAGAGATTATAACTTGACCAAATTGTAGGAAACCTGGTTCAGGTAACCTGACTTTCATTTATTGGGCAAATCATGTCGTTTCAAGACTTTCTAAGGTTTTAATAGACTAACTGACAGGTCATTGTTGCTTTAAAAGCACCTTTAGATAGTAAAAGGAATTTCCCTACATGATAGCCACAAAAAATGTATTACAATTTAAAATGTATATAATATGTTGTTGTTATTATCATTTTATCTTGTTAACTACCATAACTATATATTTCCAACCAATGTTTGGCATTGTTAGGCATGCATGTATATATATGACATGTTGAAGTGGATCAAAAAAGTTAATTAAAGCTCTCCTAGACAAGAATGGGTATTATTCAAAATTCATGTATAACTTTGATGAACGGTTTTTGGTTTCCACAAAAATATTAAGCTGCACAACTGTTTTCAACAGTTAATAATAAGAATAAATTACACAGTAATAAATTACATTTCAAAATATATTAATTTATAAAATATTTGAAACTATATAAAAATATTAAAAACATGTATTCAAATACATGTGCGTTTTCTCATATCATGACCTTGATTGCCTCTGTGTAATTGACCCACTGGTTAATGAGTGGAAATACTTCAGCAATAAAAATCATTAATGGAAGCACTGATACAGTGATCAATACTGCTAATGGCAATCACAACAGATGGAAATGGAGCCCAGTCCTTCCTTATCCATAGCTTATGCAAGGGATTAGTTTACTTTTTGTTAGAATGCAATGCCTAATAAATAATTAATCATTATTAGAGTTCAGTTAAGACACTGCCTCTACACCACACTAAATAAACTCTCCTTAGTTCAGCTAGTCATAATTTGTTCAGTTAACAGTGTGTGCAACTGTGGGGTTTGATCGCAAAACCCCAAATCCAGAAAAGTTGGGATATTTTGTAAAATGCAATAAAATCAAGAATCTGTGATTTGTTCGTTCTTTCAACTTTATTTAACTGACAAAAGTACAAAGAAAAGATTTCCAATGTTTTAACTTAACTGTATTTTGTAAATATGAAATATGAAGTTTTTGTTTGTTTTTTTACGGCTGCAACACACTCCAAAAAAGTTGGGACAGAGGTATGTCTGTCCCATCACCTTTCCTTTTAATTAAACTTTTTAATATTTTGGGAATTAAGGATTATTGTTGCAGTTTTACAAGTGGACAATCTCGCCTGATACGTGACAGCTGCTCAACGGTCTGAGGTCATCGTTGTCTGATTCTCCTTTCATGATGGGTCATACATCTTCAATAAGAGACAGATCTGGACTGCAGGAAGGCAGTCAAGTACATCCACTATATAGACTAGAGTGTCCACTCAAAACCACTCTGTTGTAGCACATGCTGAATGAGGCCTGGAATTGTCTTGCTTCACAGAAAAGATGTCATCTTGATGCCATCATACACATGCAAGTCACACATGGCGTTTGCACTAATGCATCCCCATTCCGTTACAGAGGCTTGCTTACCTGTCGCTGATAAAAGTCTGGATGGTCCCTTTCGCCTTTGGGACTGAGAACTCTATGCGTTTTTCTCAAAAAACAGCTGAAACGTGAACTCATCTGACCACAGCACACATTTCTACTGTCTTTTGGATCATCTGAGATGAGCTCGAGCCCAGAGAACTGGCCGGCATCTCTGCATCAAGATGATGTATAGATTTCTTGTGCAATGTCATCTGAGGGCTCAATTGTCAAGCACATTCAACAAAGGTTTCCTGCATTGCACAGACTGAGATGGTGAAAGACCTAAATCTTCTTTTGCAATCTTGCATTGAGAAATGTGATTTTTGAATTGACAATTCTCTCATGATATTTGGCAGAAAGTGATGAACCATGACCACCTTTGCTTGCAAAGACTGAGATGCTCCTTTTACACTCAATCACAATCCCCTCACCTACCAATTCAGCTGATGATTGTGGACAGTTTCAAAAGAGTTAAACTTGGATATTATATAAGCTTTTCACTTTTATTTTCCCTCTGTCCCATCTTTTTTGGAGTGTGTAGCAGCCATCAAAAAATATTTTATTTGTACTTTAACCAGTTAAAGTTAAAAGAGAATTAACAACTCTCAGATTCTTGCAAGTCAATTGGGCATTTAATGACTAAATACATTCAAAGGAGTTATGTGCATAGTGCATGTGGAAAGAAAGCAGTGCAAGAAATGCATTCAAAACAAGCTGTCCACAGAAACAAACTATTCTGAATTTCTGTTCTGTATGTGTGTGTGTGTACGCGCATTCATGAACGCGTTTAAGAGACCCTCTGCAGCTCTGACTCACTGAGCAAAAGATCTAATCAGAGTTATGACAGAGTTAGCATGCCTCAAGAACCAAAACACACACACACATATATTACCATGCATGCCCTGAAAGAGACTGAAAAAGACACTCTAATACTGAATTGTACATTTGCTCAAGTTGACCTGCACTGCTACTTGTGGATCATGCAAATGCATGATGACCATGTAACCTTTTGGTGGCAACCAAATTGTAAATAATCGTATAGTTATTTAATGTTTAGTGTGAGTCTGATCGATGATTTTAAATCATTAAAAGTCAAGACTTCATAATTCGTACTCAATGAAAAATGATGCACTCACAAAAGACTGCTGCGTGGGCACTGACGTGATACTCCACAGTTGGAAACGGATCTGTGAGTGAACTGAGCTAGCACAGCGAACGTGTGGACTGACCCAATTTAACCCCTTTAATCCCACTAGTTACAGATGTAAAGACACTTGCTGATTTAATTTGCAAAGAGTTGTCAACTATAAATGAATGTGCAGACTGTGTTGATATGTCATGTGAATCTTTTACATGTCTGGTGTAAATAGTCACATACCCAGAGCCATTTAATTCTTGTTTTACCTTCTGAAAAAACATGTATGTCAAAACTTCACAAAAGAAAGCAATACCTGTCCTGCCAGCTAGCATATTTTAGTACATATAATATTAGGTAAGGTCTATTATTAATTAAATATAAAAATAGATCTATATTCGTCATGCCCATAATACATACAAATTGCATTCAAGTGGGAAAACAGTCAACTGACTGATTCACAATATAACGATGTAGCCTACAATAAGTCTTAATTATTCAATTAATTAAAATTAAGAGAAACAATCTTTTTTTCTTTTTGCATTTTCCTCATAGTTGTTTGTTATAAAATATATTTTAAAATGAAAAAACAATGTGCTAAATTATTGTTCTCAATTGTCTTATGGGCAATTTTTGAACGACAAATTTTGATCAGAAATATAAAAACACGCTTTCACTAACCATATTTTTTAAAATTAAATACAAAAAAAATATAAGCACATTTAAGACGTAATCGTAACCATATAAAATATAGGTTAAGAGCGTAAATTTGAATGATAATGCATTTGACCATTGAAAGTAGGCTAACACACACAGAAAAAAGAGCTGCTTGCTTACTCGCCACGGTGAGCGCGACAAACCAAAGTCCTGAAGCCATCGGAACTGCCATCTCCTGTTCGAGCCTCTCCGTCCACACTTACGTCAACTGACAGACAAAGATCGCGCCTTTACAGATCCATTTTTCCCGTACACTTCACGACAGTCCCTGCGATTAAGACAAACAGATTTGTATGCGACAATGAGCAATCCAGAATTATGCGCTCAGATTGGCGCTTCTTACGCATGAAGAGTTGTCCGGTTCCTTTTCAGTGATGATCGCCCACAAAAACGTGCGTAATGATAAAAGATCTATGGGATTCTCTTTTCTGCACGCGAACTGACTCACGCGCTCTCGGCAGACTGTGCGCTTCTCTTGCGCGCGCGGGAGACTTGACATCCGCGAACGCAATCAAGTCATGAACTTATGAGATAACAAGGCTTCTAAAACTTAAATACATTTCACAGTGCGTTTGTTTTCCCCATATGTCCAATGTCATCGAGTTTAATGTCGTTTTAAATATTATAGCCAAGCATTTTAGAGAGAGAGCAAGTGTTGGTGACCTGGAGTGGTAATATAAGTTATGGTAATTACAGACTCAACTGCACATGTTAAAAGGACTATAAATTGCCATGGTGTCTTGCATGGGCAATTGGCTAAGTGTGCGTCACGGGGGAGGAGAGTTTACTGGTCGTGTGTTCTGCACCATGAAGCATAAGACAACACTTTATTAAATAGCCTACATATTTACACTATAGTTGGTTGTTCACTTTGCCACATTATGGGAGACACTGGCATTACAAAAAAAAAGTTTCTCTAGAAGTGGCTTTTTTTACTACGTTGCTAGTTTAAATGTAATAAGTTTGCCCTCCAAACTTTTCAATATCATCATATTCTTTGCTATATCTGCTGAGTAAACAGGAAAACACAATAAAACCAAAATGTCATACATTCAGACAGGAGTCAACTAATAAACAAAGTACTTGTATGTGCAGTTTGTCGCACGAGTTTTATATGTTGCAGGTCAAAACATTCGTTCACTATTTTTCAACATTATCTTTGCCGTTTCATTATATTTTTCATAATTGTTTTCCTTTTAAATGTTGCTGAATAGCCTATAATAGACTGTTTAATAGCAGGTTTGTTATAGTGACAATTAACTTACCCCATGTAGTGTGACGCTATAGTCAACATGTCAAATTACCAGCATAATTTTGGTGGAACGAAGGAAATAGTCCCAAAAATTGTAGTCAAGACTTTAATATATGCCACTACAGAAACTGACTTCCAGAATTAAACCTAAGAAATCACTGTAAAAGAGGGATTGCCCAATTCTTGCCAGTCACTTTCTTGTGTCTCTGGTTCATTTTTGTCCTCATCCATAGACGAGAGCTTGGAGTGTCAAGTTCAGAATGAGGAGAGCGTATTGCAGTTTACAGCAGTTTCTCATAAAATAGCTGCTCTCTTCAAAGGATAAATATATAGCTAGAAAAGCATTGTTTCCTTAATTAACTTTCCATGAACTTAATTAACCACAAAAACCCCAATCACGCAAGCAAATTAATCTCTCACATAAAATCTCACAGGGAAAGACATAACACAAAACGGCGCAAAGCAGTGGACCCTTGAAGCGAGGTATAAAGCAGAGACCTGACGTTATAGTCCTAAGACAAAATGTGACTCTCTGTCTTTCCACAAACCCTGTGCAGTGTGAGAGAAATCAAGAAAGCATGAGAAGAATGGGGGAAAGGACCAGGGAGATTTGTTTGTGTGGAGCCAAAAAGAGGCTTTAAAGTCAGTGTTTCTACAAAGTGGCTATGGATCTTTAAACTCCCTAAGCCGTGCATGCATACACAAACACATACTCAAGGCTCTCGTCACTCAGCCATGCCCAAATGTTACAGCCATTAGTGTTGGGTAAATGGCTGTTAATTTAATTTAGTCTGAGTGAAAGACGATCTCACATAATGTTACCCGATACAAACAGAAATAATTAAATACACAAACAATGCACAGCCTTTCTTTTGTTTAAGGATATATATCATAGATATAGTTTCTGGGACAGACTTAATGTGTTAACAAACTGCAGTAACATTTTGTTTAGAGTATATGAAACAGATTGTGTTTTCCATCCATGTTGTGACATGTATCAGGGTAAAACAGCTTCTCGAACAAGAACAAAAAATGTAGCGCTGGACTTGATTTTGTCCTATGGGAATTGATCGGATCGTTGTGGTTTACTATTGCTTTGATATAATGTGAGTGACAGGTTGTAAAATGCATATGTGTCTGCATACACATAAATATACCTACACAGACATTCACTGCTATATTGCCCTTTACTGACTGTCTGCAGCGCTGTGTGTTTAGCCATCCCTCTCATGCTCCAATTCCCCCATTGGAAGGTGTTTGGGGACTAAGGCAGACTGCAGTATAAAGATTTAAACGCTAACTGACATTAGCTCACCATTCTGATGCCTTATGTTTACACATCAAAAGCACTCATCCGTGGATTTTCAACATGTTCCAACACAGCATTTACCTACCACATATCCAGGATAAACCACTTTACTCTTCAGCATCTGTTGGCTGATGGTTACTCACTTCAGTCATCTGATCTCCAGCAGGTGAAATTTGCTCCATTCATTCTCTGCTTGGGCTGAAAAACTAGCCAAATGCATCAATCTGAGGGAAAAAATATATATTTAAAATAGTCTCTACACAACTTTTTTTTTTTTTAATCCACATAAACCTTTCAAACCATGTACAGTGTAAAAAAATATTGTGGGTTTAACTTAAGTTAATACAACGAAGGAGATTGGTTTAATCAACAGAAACTCAAAATATATTATCTGAACCACGACGTTCATTATCTAAGTTGATTTGACAAAAGAAAAGAAAAGGTTGTGATAAATCATGAAAATATTTTTTTACAGTGTAAGAACATATGAAATAAACAAATAAAGGCTCACTTATATAGGCCTACTTGTTTGAAAATCGAACTGAACAATGTAGGCTACAATGATTACTGCGGTTTAAAAGTTAATTCCTCACTTTTAGTCTTGGCTTACAAATCCTTGCCAAAGTTGCCAATAACCAGGCAAATAATTTGCTAGCCATAGATCACTATTCAATCAAAACAATCATAGCAACTAACGTTATCATTGTAAGAAATCCCATGCTAGCCATTAAAGGAGAACTCCGGTCAATTTTAACATTGAGCTCAATTTTTAGTAAATTTTAGTAAATTTTAGTAAAAAGTGCTGTCAATACAGAGAACAACGACAAAAATCGGTGTTGCCTACACTGTGTTATCCTCTTTTTAAAATTTGCAACCCTGTTGACTATCAATAGGGCAAATTTTAAACCTGCTTGTATTTCTCTTATCATCCTTGATGTGTCATACAAGTGCCCAGCCATGTTGAGTGATTCCTTCAGAGTGAACACGAGTGAATCTGACTGCAGTAGATGTGAAAGATATGAATAAAAAATGATGTTATATCAGCCAGCGCAAATACCTGTATTTAGTTCCTGTTTTCGGTCGAAGTCCAAAGTAGTCGATTGTCGAGTTCACGCGCATAGGTTTAGTTACAAATGATCACGCGCGTGAACTCGACAATCTACTTTAGACAACACCGATTTTGTCGTTTTTCTCTGTATTGACAGCACTCCAAATTTACTAAAAATTGAGCTCAATGTTAAATTGACCGGAGTTCTCCTTAACCCTTTTGTAACAGGTCTACTCTTTTTTTTTAGTTGGCAGCTAGACCATGATATGTGAATAATGTGCCTGATTTGGAACACTGCATGGAATTATGAAAGACACAGGGGAAAGCAAAATCTACCTGAAGCGTGATAAAACAACATAATGTGGATTTTTTCGAAGAAGACCAATTTCTGACCAATCCATAAGCAATTTGCACGCAGTCACGGTGTGTTTACTTACGCATTGCGTGGCACACTCCATAGACAGTATAAGAGGCACACTCACGTCTTTGTCTTATAGCGCCATCTTGTGGCAAAAAGTTGTAACACTATCCCTGACCAAAACTCCCTTCCAACGAAAAAAAAAATATTTGTTTCATTTCCCAGACAGTGAGGATAAACAAGGATTGTTGTCACTTGGGAAGTTTTTATAGATACGTGAATTTAAGCCCAACTTTAACCAGTGGGAGAATTAACTTTAATCATTTAATCTATAAAAATCATTGAACTTGTTAAAGACAAGAAATCCTTTTTTTTAGTTTAGCCTACTGCATGAATAGCCTGCATGAACCCTTTAGAGAAGTTTTGTACTTTGTAGAAGCACATTTTTCAACAAAATCCACAGCAGTTATTCAAAACTGCTGTAACCAATAATTTTGTTGAAAGATGTGCTTAGGCTTTTAGTTAATACGCATTTCAAATTTCAAAGTGTTTAAAAGTTTTATCAGAATTATTTAAACGGAGGGGGGGGGGAAATCTGCCATTTTTTATATTTTTTTCTTTTATATGTAACTTATGTCCATTTTTATGTTATATTTATAGCTTTCCCAGACTAGATCCCAGTCTTTTATCTTGGTATCGGGACTTCCTGTCGGGAAAAGACTCCACAGCACCATCGCCCTTCAGTTCCTAAACAAAACTTTACCAACTCGCAGTCTCGTACCCCAATCCGCAACTTTTCCTCCAGCACTCTCCATCGAAAAATCCTGTCGCCAGCCAGATCCGCTGGGAAAACAAAAGCAGAAATGTCCCCCTCCATCCGAACGTTTGCAAACCAAACCCGTGATAACGTGTCTGAAGACATTTCTCATCTCGTACAGTCTGATTTTCTGGGTGAGTTTTGTTTTTGTTCTCATCAGCTTTGCATTAGCTTGAGGCTACATCTGCACAGCTAACTCACTCTAAACAATGGGCTCAGCCAACTAACACGTAGTTTGATCCTAATTTAGATTTTAACTAGATACGGTTTCCTTTTACAAAAACAATGCCATTAATTAGTTATTTACTTCTGCTTAGCAAAAGACTTTGCATAAATCCCGTCGACGACCTTTTATTGTTTTACCGCTTGTTTAAGATGTGTCGATACATTAAATGTTTTTCCTGCATTTACATTTTATATATCAAAAAGTATAGAGTAAAATGTTTTGTTTTTTTTGCATACAAGTTATAATTGATTTCAGAGGAAGACCTTTAAAACTTTTTTGCCTTTTTGTACTTTGGGAAGTACGTAGAAGTCACAGCTGTTTTGATCGATGTTCAAATATATTGATCTATTCAAACATTCAATAAGGAAACTGATATAAATAATATTTCCTAAAACGTGTCCAAATGGATGTGAAGTCCGATGCTGCACTTTTATCTCGACTGTTTATTGCTGCTATTCACAGTGATTTTCAGCAGGCAGGGGACAGATGGTCATGTTTAATAACCCCTGCTGAGAAAGGAAAGTGGATAAAGAAAAGTAATAGTCTAAGACGCAATCAGTTGCCTATGGTCGAAAATGTAACCCCGTTTTTTATATGCATTATTTAAAACTATACTTTATCCACATACATAAAGTATATTCACATTAAACAACTATATACTAACAAATCTTAATTGCTTGATTGATAATAATCACAAAATGTAAACTATATTATCACACAGCTCTATATATAAGGTTGGGTATAAAAGTATCCAACTTTATTCACACACACACAATATAATATACATAACGCAATGTATGGCACATCTCAACTGCTTGATTGTTTATATGGCCGCAATATGTATAACAATAGTCAAGCTCTATACGTGACATTAAGATATTAAACACCAACATCATGATTTTTATAAAGAAGAAAAGCACTACCCAAGAAAATTTTCCTTTATTGGTTTTTATTTATTTTGACCAGTTTCTAAATAGGTCTAGGCTTATTTGCTAACAACAGTTATCAGGGATCTTGAACATTCCCTGTTTTTATTTAATTCTCTCTAAACTGTCTGAGTTTTGAAGCTGAAATTACAAGGTTGCAAGGGTGTTATCAAGAATCAGGATGGGCAAGACACGGTGCCGTAATCCCTCAGGCAAATCTATAAACACGTTTTGAATATGTCTGAGTTTTTAACTTTGTTTTTAGTTCACAGGAGTGATCCTGTTGGCTGTTGGAGTATGGGGAAAGGTTAATTTGGAGTTCGACCTCCTGCTGAGTTCAGACAAGGGCACTAATGCACCATATGTCCTCATTGGGACCGGAGCCATCATCATTATCTTCGGATTGTTCGGCTTGCTTCGCGACCTGCCGTGGAAGTCCATGGATGCTAAAGCTGGTACGTTCTAAATAAATAAAACAAGTTTCATAAATGTGGAAAAAAAAAGTTGTCGGAGCACATAGAGGTACACTTTGATGGCTTAAGTGATAATCCTATTATATGACATAAAATTGACCTTTCAAGAAAAATGCATGTAATGTCCCCTAAAAATGGTAATTTCAACCAAAAAACCTGTTTAAAAAAAAGAAAAAGTTTTTCTTTGTTTATTACTGCAGACCATAGACTGAAGAAAAGAAAAAGATAGGTGACTTTTTTCCACTTCCTTCCACTATAGAAAAATAAAGCCAAAACATTCCATAAATATCCGTTGCCATGTTGCACTGATTACATCATCTGGAGCCTGCGCAGTAGTGATCCTGGTATCAAGGTCCCGCACATACTCCCCCTCCCACAGATTCAATCACAAGCACAGCTGTAAATCACACCCGTTTTTATAATATTACTCACTAAAACGAACACTTGAACATGCGTCAGCCTGATACTACCTAAAATGACAGAAACAGTCTTTTGATAAAAAAATTTGTCATTTTTTTGTCTCATTCAATGACATGGAGAGGTCTAGGTTTATGACCTATATTGCAGCCAACCACCAGGGGGCGATCAAAATGTTTTTGGCTTCACTTTTCCGGATGTGTGCAGACCAAAAAAATGTCTTACAGTCTATGGTGCAGATCAACATTTAGTCCCAGACTAGCTAGCCCTACTGAGTGACATCTTAATCATTGTTTATATATATTATGTATAATTATGGTTTTGTCTGTTTAACTTTGGTAAAAAGAGTTGCAAAAATGTCAAGCCTCGTATAAAATGAATAGAAATGAAAACGGCGTATTTAGTTTGACAATTGACATTTTTCTGAAAGATCTGAATATTTGTAGATATTCAGGCTGTATTTTGTCTCCTATTTATTGAAAGTGCATTGTGTTTTTAATCAACATTATTGTTAATTGTTTTTAAGCATGTTCCCTTTCTCCCTCCTCTTGTAGTATGCTATGTTCCTGATCTTGTGTTCTTAGCTGAAATAGTGGCAGGTATATCCGGCTTTATTTTCAGACATGAGGTAATTTTCTTTCTTTTTTTTACCTTTATATTCATATGCCATCTGTTGTCTACAGCCAACTAATGTTTGCACTTTTTTTAGATTAAAGCAGTGCTTAAAGATGGCTATAAACGTGCTGAATCAACCTACACTGGTAAAGACACTGAAGATCTGGACAGGATCCAGAGAACAGTAAGCATGTATTATTAAGCAATACAAAATTAGGAATTGTTTGATACCACTTTTTCATGATATGGATACTGTGTGTGTGTGTGTGTGTGTGTGTGTGTGTGTGGTGTGTGTGTGTGTGTGTGTGAGATATAAAGTCATAATAACAAAACATAATTCACAATAGAAACAGGTTTTTAATGGGATTTGAAATAAACCCTAAAGCTGTATCTGGTTTGTTTGTTTTTTAAGCTTATTGTTTGTTGTTCCAGTGAAAATCTTTTATCCAGCAATAATCTTAATTAAAAATTAAGTGATTGTGAGTTTAAATTTTTACATCTGGTAAAAATCTTAATTTAAAAGAAGAACTACAATTTCAAATTACTATTTGTGCTACATACATGAAATCCTATGAACAATATATTTGTGATAGTTATTACTACATGAATGCACACACTATAAAAATCATTTATTATGGGCTACACATGAAAAGTCTTCAATGCAGAGCGGCACAAAAGCACTTTTGCGCATTCTGAATCTGGGCTCATGATGATGCTTTTAAAGCAAACCTCACTTTTTTTAGTCATAATTGTGTCATCATAATACCATAATGAAAAAGTTTTGGGCACATTTATGGTGCTTTTAAAATACTTGCAACCAAAACAGTAACAACAACCATTATGCACAGTATTGAATTTGGATTGGTCCTATCTGACTGATACCAGATTCATACAAAACATCAGGACTACATAAAACTTCACTAATCTGCTTAAATGTTTGAGGAGCGTAATTCAATATTTTTGTTCTTTGTAGCTGCAATGCTGTGGAGAGAAGAACTACACCAGCTGGGAAAAGACTGAATACTTCAAAAACAATGGCATCCCCAAAAGCTGCTGTAATGTGACTGCTGGTGTAAACTGTACATCTGATGAACTAATGGATCCTAAAAGAGCTGCATTAGTGGTCTATCAACGGGTAAGAACTGTTTCTCAATACTCCTAAATCAAGAAAATCATAAGCCTTATTTGCAATTCTGGAATTAAAAAAAAATCCTCCTCTTGTTAGGGCTGCTTCGCTCTGATGACTACAACGATGGAGGCCAATCTTGGTATTATTGCTGGAATTTCTTTTGGAATTGCATTCTTCCAGGTACTCGTCAAGCCCAGTTATTTTTTTAAATGTTTCTGGTTTGTAATGCACCTAATAATGTATTTTATGTGCCATTCAATTCCTCAGCTCATTGGGATATTCTTGGCATGCTGCCTGTCTCGCTATATCACCAACAACCAATATGAGATGGTGTAGCGATTCTCTTCCACGGGTACATTTTCTTACTCTTCCCTGTAGGGTGTTCTTTTTAAATGCCACAATTTTGTGTTTTATTACATGTCTTTTTAGTAATTATTATTATTGAACAAAAATGCATTACTAGGTTATTATCTAGGGGTTCTTATTCTCACTTCTGTCTGTTTACAGGGTATCATCTGCAGATCACAGAGGGCTGAACATGACACAAAGGGAAACCATTTAGTTTCAGTGTTTTGTCTGTGTGCCTTAGCTAAACATTTCATTTTATAGGATTTCTGACTGCTTTTTAAAGAATTATTTCTTGTTGGTAATTACATTGAAGGAAAATAACCCATTCCAAAGGGATAAGATCGTTTTGCATTTGTTTGCCCGAGTGTAAATGACAATGTAATAGTGATTTAGATATACAGAAGTTTGTAGAAAGTGCATAATGTTTTAAGCCAGTGTTAAACCAGGAACACGCAGTCAGTTATGAAGTAAACTGTGTATTGTACACCTTGACTTTTGTTCCATTGGTATTAACATGCTAAAACTTTGCATCTAGTAAAAACATTTGTAACTTTTCTTGCATACAACCTTAAAGTTCAACATTTTCCACAAAGGATATTTTGAAAAATTTGGGTCATTAAGGTATTATCCACTTCACATGTTTTCATATGGAGTTTTGTTTATCATCACCAGTTCATTTTCAAGAACTAGTTTTAATACATGTACGGTATGTCCATTTCAATTTGTATTGCTGCTTTGAAAATTATGTGGTTATTTGCAATTTCTTTGCTGTCTTTATTAATGTAGCAGTGATAGTGTTTATTATAAGGTTGTTGAAAGTCATGGCTGTAACGTGCTGAACAGAAAATGTGTAGTGTCTCTTTAACTTTCTCTGTGAAATGTGAAATCTGTTGTCGTTCTGGTTGATCAGGTAACAATATTTAACATGTACATAAAAGGCTACAACTATCAAAATGATCCATGCCAGGGTTGAAAAGTATTTAAAGCACCCTTGCATTTGTAAGGAAAGTAAGGTGATGTATCATCCAGATTATGTTTGAAACTATTATTCTTTTCTCTTATGTCAGCATATTCATGCTCATTAATTTGTGAGCATAAGTCAGATAAACCACCCTCTGTGCTTTGTCAGCATATGGATTTATTTTTGAGCACGTTTACGTCAAAGACTATAGATATTTATATCTTTGTAAGACAACATTTTAACAGCCTTTTCGTATGTGTGTTTGTTGTTTTATTTTTCATTTTTGCAAACTGTAAAATGCATAGGAATAATAAACTGTTTTTATATGCGCATAGACTTCAGACACAGAGCCACCAGATGGCGCTATCGGTTTATTTATACACCTGTACTCTGCATACATGGTTCACAACAGAGGAAGACTTTAATATAAATAAATGTTTGTAGCTATTACTATGACTATTAATGAAAACAACTACTGTAATAGAAATTGTATTTTTTAAAAGAAGATAAAAGATAACGACAAACCTGGATGCGGCTTAAAAGCAGGCGCTTGATTGGTCCGATCCCCCGTCAATCACTTGCATCATTAGACATGACGCTTCCCGCCTGACGTCAACAGTATAAGTTTGTCGGTCTCCTCCTGCACCCACAGAAGAAGGGAACTTTCTTCTCAATTTGAACGATATTAGGCGTCGGCAACCTCGTCAGTCTTTTGTAGTTTATTATTGGGCTATCACAGACAATTACCAGGTTTCAATCAGGTAAGTCAATTGCATCTAAATCCTTTTTTAGATCTATTGCGTGTTATTGCAAGGTCGGTGAAGCGGTGCTTGTTTCCTGTAACGTTAAATTTGAAATGCAAGGTTCTTTAGTAGTGTTACGTTCTGTACTACCGGTTTAATATCAGAAAATCTACAATGTCAATGCAATATAAATGCAATATGTCCATCTGCACTAGCGACGCGAGGAACTAAAACTAACATTTTTTTTTATAGTACGACTACGAATCGTTCATTTTAGATGGCTATTTTACAATGACTCACTTGAACCGCTTAAACCCGGAACGAAATGGTCGCTCTGAATCTGTCTGCGTGGTTCTCTGGTGAAAATACGCGGAGTTGGTTTCATTTAAATCGCGCTTTATTCGAACGTTTTTAACGCTTTTCTACTGAAACGTAAATTAATTCGTGTTTAAAATAAATGCAAAATACATTTCATATTTCGAGCTGCATCATCATGGCTGCAAAAAACGGAACTAGGGCCCGTGGTTAAACCACAATAAACTGCTTTATTTTGACTGTTTTAGAGCATGTAATGCGCAATACTGACATGTCAGGGACAATGTCATGCCGTACTTTATGACGTAAAATAATCAGTTTCTCACTCGATGTAGGCTATAATGGTTTTAGTTGTAAGAGATTATAGCCTATTGTACACTTCGTGCATCGCAATTCGTTTTGAAGTTCTGAATGTTTCACCTTTTAATTTCAGCTTTGCCATGATGCAGCTCAGCAACGACACGCACTGCAACAAGCACTCACTGCTCAACGTCATGAACCGGTTCATTGCCGCTGCCAACAACATGGACGAGACCATCATGGTGCCAAGCTTACTGCGGGACGTGCCTCTGGAGGACCAGGACAGCCAAGCCTCTGTTAGCCACAACAACAACGACCCCCCTTTCCCAGCAAACAGAGGGATATGTATGAGCACTACCTGCTGGTGAAGTCCCTTAAGAACGACATGGAATGGGGCCTGCTGAAGAGGGAGATGGGTGGTGGTGCCAGCTTTCTAGAGATGGCAGTGAAGCAAGAAGAGCCGCCACAGGTGAACGGAGGAGCCGCGGAGGAGGGCTCCGACCTGGAGGGCCAGTTCCACTATCACCTCCATGGACTGTTTGCCGTTCTGTCCAAGCTCACGGTCCAGGCTGACCATCTCACAAGTCGTTACAAGAGAGAAATTGGCGGAGGTAGCCTTTTGCGATAGGATTGACTCGTTAACATCTAATGATGGACAATTCACGAACTGTTGGACTGGGAAGTGACTGTGCAGCAGTGGACCTAAAGGGCTCTAGATTCCCCTCTGCCATCAAAAGGGTTTTTTACCCAAATTAGTTGTCACGTTGCTTGTTTTGGCCGTCTCTGGTGCTTTCAGGATGTTTCCACTGGAAGTTAAAGGGCTATGAGTAGTTTTTTTGTTTGTTTTTTTTACTGACCATTTCAGCAGCGTGAATCTGTTCCAACTAGTTTTGGGTTTTGTTTTTTAAATCTCTGTATGCCAAGTCAGAAAGCCCTTGACATTGTCATTTTGAAGCTGTAGAAGAATGTGAATGCTGGCAATTCAGTTCTTCATATTAGCCAATTTGCCTTTTAATGAGGGGTTTTTTATGCATTAATGCTGCTCTTGTGCACTTGTCCATGTGTCATGGCGTGCCTTCTGTCTTCATTTCCCACTTGTGCTGTTCAAGTATGTGTGCTTGTCATGCATTGTTTCCTTTTGAACAGGACCCATTTGAGTCTGTAATGCCACTGGTTTTGTTTTTTGTTCTAAAAGATTAAGTTTTATATTGTGCTGTTCTGTAATATAGTGACTTATAAATAAAGTATTAACTTAAATTGTCTTCCTCTGGAGAATTGCATGGCTTCTCAAGTGCAATAAGATGCCAACACTTACCAGCGGGCTGGGTTAAATATCTAATCCTGAATGGAGTTAGTGAGTGTCTGCTAATCTGGTTTCGTAAGAGTTGCATTGTGTGACGACTGTTTTGCAAAGGCAGGTTTGAGCTTGATTCCATTAAAGGTGTTCTCGTTTGTAACGTCTTGAAGGGGTGGTAAATTCTACAGCTCAAATTTGCAAAAGGAGTGTAAACCAACAGTTTTTCCTTATTGACTTTTAATTTATATGGACATGCCCAAAGTATGTCTCACTTTCTACAGAAGTCAGTCAGACAAGTTTATAACTAAATTAATGTATAAGTGACCATTTTTATTTATTTTTCTCAATGTTTTGCCTTCTTAAAATCCATTTAAAAC